>JAAAKG020137357.1:0-12926 GCA_010014905.2 Druon quercuslanigerum
ACTCCAGGTTGTACAGACCAAAAAGAGGATCAAGTGGACGCCGAAGATGAATGGAGATGTGATCAGATGTCACTTTAATGCAAAGGCATTAGGGGACTCGTAAGAGCAGAACAACATCGTCTCTTCTTGGATCTTCACCCGGAACTGGGCCATAAGGTGTCCGAACAACATCTGGCTGATCAGTTAAGATCCATAAAGCGGCCCCACCTATTATCCGAGGTCGAAATATGTAACATCGAAAAACAGGTGCAACAACAAATAGCAGCACCTGTAGTGCACATTACTTTCTGTATCATTACTGACTTTTTTCTGATTTCCAATTCGTTTAATCTTCTATTAATAGGTTTGTCAACAAAATCTTTATTATGGTTATTATAAAACAAACATTTTTTGAATAATATCTAAGTTGTTTATGTGAAAAATTCTATCTGAAAGCAGTATAACCCATCCCAAAATATTTTACTAAAAGTCTTGGCTAAGAAATAAGTAGGCGCATTAATGGAAGAAACTAGACGTCTACCCATTAATCCTAGCAAGATTAGTGTTAGTTGTAATAATATCTTTTCTAACGTTAGTATTAAGAAATATTTATTCTGCAGCCATTATACAAAGTAAAAGTATTATTTGGTAGCTTTTTAAGAGTTCTTTCTAAATCAGAATGAAACTCAGTGTATGTATCAGGATCGTTAAGTAATAAAGCCATTCTAACTTTATAATCAGTATTGTCCATAAAAACCGTAACATTTTCCTTATGAGCTTGGGTTATAAGAATGTCTTTGTTATTTTGAATGAAATTGTTTTAATTCGGTTGGATTAAGAAATACGATGAGATTTCTTTAAGTAACTGGAAGCCAAGGGCAAAGTTTTATGTCTGATTTCAGAATGTAAGTCATCAGGTAACTTTAATATTACTAATATTAACAAATATTAATTAATAATAATATAAACTATAAATATTGGATTCATAGTCTTTTATAATATGGAAAATATGTACATCTTTGTTTTAAACAAACAGTTAAAATTATTGAATTTATATTGCATATTTTTTTCTTACTACTTTGGTCGAACATCATATTTTTTGTTTTATTCGCGTTAATATTGAGGCCCATGCTCTTCATGCTTGTATTCAGTTTATTCAACATGCTTTGCAAGTCTTCAACTGTCTCTGCCATAATAACCTTGTCATCTGCGAACGCTAACACACGTACCCTTACTGTTTCGACATTCACACCTTCTTCGTCGAAAAGGGTCATTCTTAAACACTTGTCTATAAATAATATAAATAGCCATAAAGACATAACGCATCTCTACTCTCGATTAGCTACCCGTATATATTGTTCTTATAGCTTGTAGGAGCCATCCATTTATTTCGTATTCTTTCAGCTCTTCCCAAAGTTTACTTCTATCTACCTTGTAAAAAGTTTTTTTTAGGTAAACAAATCCTACTCTTAAACTTTTTGCTGTGATTTTCCTTAAGCTTTATATATTATTCGTACATTTTACTCGCGGTACTAATTAATCTAATCCATCTGTAATTATTGCAGTCGCTTTTATCTACCTTCCTTTTGTAAATTGATACGATAATCGCTTTTTCCAATTATCTGAAACTTCTCCCATTTCGATGACAAAATTTATTAATTTAAACAGTCTATATGGTATATACTCACCACCGTGTTTAGGAATTTCAGCGTTAATACCATCTACCACGGCAGCCTTACCGTTTTTCAAATTCTTGATTATATCTCTTATCTCAGTGTCACAGGCTTTCTCAATTCAGTTTTCTAACGTATCGTGTTCTTCATAGCAGTTGTGGTATCCTATAGCTTCATTTCCGAATAGTCCCCTAAAATGGTCTCTGAAAGTGTCTAGTATCCCGTCTGCACCACATACCACTTTGCTTCTTCTTATCTAATTTTATCCTTACGTTTCTTAATTAATCGCTTAAGTATCCTCTTTTTGTGTTTGTAATCATGTATACGCTTATTGTGTTCCTCATCACTAAGACTCCATCACGTTCTCCATCACGGTTCTTTCTTTGCTTTTTGGGCAGCCCGAATTTCATCATTCCAACAAGCATTAACAGAAATCTTTCTTACAGCCCCGGTACTACACACTTCGATTGCACATCTGACAATGATATTTCGAAACGTAGTCGATGCGCCCTCTAAATATTTATTTCGCATAAGCGTCTTCCACATTACAAATTCAATCATTCTAAACAGACATAGATTTGAATCTGAAACTCTTTCTGATGAAGATCCTTGGATAATAAATATGTAAAAACTTAAGTTTCCGGATGAGGTTTGGGATATTTTACGTTAAGGTAAAAAAACAATTCTAAGTTTGTTTCTTATAAAGATGAATATATATTTCATATCATAAAAGACTCAAAACCCAACATACATATGTTACATCACGACTTACATTCTGAATTCAGACATAAAATTTTGTTCTTGGCTTCCAATTATTTAAAGAAAACCATCAAATTTCTGAGTCTAACCGGATTATAGCAAAAAATCTTAAATTTACTAACAATTTTACTAAAAATAATAAAGACTTTCTTATAACTAAAGCTGATAGGGAAAATGTTATGGTTTTAATAAACGGTTATTATAAAGTTAAAATAGCTTCATTACCTAGATTTATGGGTTGTCTACTTTTTAGCTAAGAACTTGGTTTTAAAGAGTATTGACGATCGATGGTGTTTTATTGGTCGTCATCCCAATATAACACTGGACGAATTTGAAAAAAAATTCACATCTATTAAATTGTCCTGTTTTTCAATAAGATAATGTTCTTTATAAACAATCTTTTGGAACTGCTATGGGGTCTCCCATATCATCGATATTATCGGAATTAGTCATGCAAAACTTTGAATCATATGCCTTTTCCTAATTGGATTTTGAAATTTTTGTTTACGCTTGAAGTTGATGATACTTTCTTAATTATTCCATTTGATAAACTGGATTTAGCACTTTTTACTCTTAACTCTTTATACCTGATTTCGCAAAAAAAGTATTCTATAAGATTTATGAATTATTTTTCAGATCATCCAATACATATTAATAGAAGATTAAAAGAATTGGAAACCAGAAACAAAGCTAGTGACCTTCTCAGCAAAAACACCATTCGAAGACAATTTTCTCGGTTCCAGTTCTGCCTCCCCCCATCCTCATTAACTAAAGTTTGTGCGACGGGTGTATAACTAGACTTTCTCATTAATATGACGAATCACTAGTTAAATTGGGCATGATTTTGACTCGCAAAATAAACTTATATGATGAAGGTGGTAGTCAGGCATACAATTTAAACAATAAATATAACAAGCAATAAAATAAGTAGATGATCATAATGTTAGAGCGTTACGAGAAACGTTATGAGATATTGTCAGAAGTAGATACTAAATTACATTGTAGGCAAGGAGTAGGTCTGCTGTGAATGAAATGGCAAATAAGTATCTCGGAGATCATAGTTTCTTATCTCCCAGACTGCAGTTGGTTAAAACGAAAGTAGGAATCAGAAGATTATTTATGATAGCCTTCTACGTTCCAGTTGATAGGTATCTCCGAGGAGTTAAAGATGCCTTCTTCTGGGACACTTCAAATGACAGAATAATTGTTTTTCGATCATGGTGAAAGACTAATTCTTTTAGGAGATATAAATGGATCAGTAGGCGTCCAAAATCAGGGTACAGAAAGAGTACTAGGTAATTTTGGGGATCCAAAAGCAAACTATAAGGCAGACTGATTAGTTGGCTTGTGCTTAGAAATTGACTGTTTTTTCTTTTTAAAGCATGACGTGATTCACACATATTGTAAAGGCCTATAGAAAATAGTTACAGTGTAATTGAATCTATTGGACGAAGAGCTATTTAAAGATGAAAGGGTTTTGAGAGGTTTTGAATGTCAAGGATGGCGAAACAGAGAACCAAGAAAACGATTTAAAATTAAGAACTTAAAGTAAACAGAAGTGCGAATACATTTTAAGAATAAGATAGAAGAATGCATATGTAGGGCAAGTTGGGAGGAGCTTATAAGCAACCAAAATATCAAGGGCGCATGGACTATTATCCGAGATATCATTGTTAGCTGTGCGATAGAAGTGTGTGGTACTGCAGTTGTAGGAAGAATGTTTTTTGACGCATGGTGCAATGAGGCACGTCAAGCAGCTTGAAAGAGAAACAAAGACGCGTACAGGAGAACTTTGAACATAGTAGGTCTTAGCAATAAGGAGAGAATCATACGTAAAATGATTACAGACACAAAAGGAGGATACTCAAACGAATTTTTAAGGAAAGTAAATATAGAATTAGAACAGAAGAAAAGAAGAAGATGCAAAAGACTTTGGAGGAAGCAAGACAATTTTTGGTAAAAAAATGAAGGGAAGTAAAAGTACAGAATTTAGCAGCATGAGAAATAGTAAATGTGAAATGCTATATGGTGAAGACGGGACACCAGACGCTTTGAAAGAATATTTAAAGGAAACTATTTGAGAATAAGGCTATAGGATACACTAACTGCGATATAGAACACAATGCGTTAGAAAACTCAATTGAGAAAGTCTGTCACTGAGGTTAGTGATATAAATAAGAACTTGAAAAACGGTTTGGCTGCCTCTCGATCTCAGTGGAATCTCAGACTATTGAAAAAAAAGGTTCAATTAGGTTTGGATTCCTTATTTGTTAAGCTTCCAATTAGAAATCATAACATTTCACAGTGGTTTTAGAAAGAATAAACTTTAAAGGCATAACATATTTAAAATTCTTTTATTTTTAAATTTCCTTTTCTTACTGGATTACTGCGTCACGTTGCGTCAAGTTGCGCCATTTCTCTCTTATCGGATACAACTATCAACTGACAACTCAAAATGTTTTATGTGTAAACGGGCGGGGAATATTGCTTAGAATCTCAAAAATGTTCTCAAGAGGAAAGATAATTGGAAAATTTTTCAGTAAGCCTGGAATCTATCTTCTTGTAGTGGTTAAATTGGAATTCTTTGGAGGAGCTTTATAATAGCGATCGTTTTCGGATTAAATTGTAACTTCAAAGTACGTATCCTACTCTATACAATTATTTTTAAAGTTAGAAATTAAAAAAAAAACTGATCGAAAACTATTAGAAGTTACAACTGATTCAAGAATTTATCAGTTAAAAAATCCTTTGGCTGAAAACAAAGACGATATTGACAATATTCTTACTGAAATTCTGGCTGCTATTATTAAGGCTGCTGATCATTCCATCCCAAAGAAAAATGCTACGAAATAGTTTGGAGTTATATAACCCTTTATGATCTCCGCGATAATGATGTTGGTGGTTCAGTGTTGACCTTCATAAAGAATTTTCTTCTGGAAATATTAATCCAAGTAAGAATAAATAGACTATAGGATCTGTTCTCAATATCACTACCTTTTTAATAACCTTCAATGACGTCACCTAATTCAACCAATTAAACAACCAATAAAAAAAATGCATGTGCTGACGACCTCACTATCTACTGCGATGGGAAAGATGTCCCTAATTCACAAAATGTAATCCAGAACTGAAGTATGTTATGACATAACCATGTGAGTGCAATATTTTTAAAATATGCTTTAGTAGCTTACAAATTCTTTATAATTTTACTGGAAATTGTTGTCAAAGGATATATCAAAACTCAAGCCAGAAGTGTGGTTTTTACACTTGTGATTTCCCTTCATCACGTAAGTGTCATGGATGCACCTAAGCAACGTTTATTTGCAATTGTCTTCAATGTTTTCAGCCTTCATTTACGTGTTGCCAGTGTCGTTTTCCATCTCGCAAATAAAAAATTTAAGAGCAAAATGATCTTGATTTGAAATCAAATTTTTTCTGTAAACTAAATTTGACAAAAAAATTTTCAAATAAAAATAGTTTTAACAGAAGTAGATTCTTGATGATCTGTATCTAGAAAAATATTAAATTTTTTCAAAATTTTGTTTATTGAGATCTCTAGAGCTCCATCAAATCTGGAATGCGCTTTCTCATTTATTTTTTTATTCTTTTGGAAGGTTTCTTTCTTACTCCCAAAAAATTTGTTCCGATGGACTTACAATTTTTTTTCCATCACATTTTACTGTCCCAATAATCATCTTTAACGGTATATACAAAAGCACGAGCTGGAAGTAACAGATACGATAAGAATTCTTTTTTTTAATAAGGCTGACTGGATTGCGCACTGCAAACAGTCAAAATCAGATTGTAATAGAAGACTGAACATTATTAAAAATCGGGCTAAAATAACTCAGGAGCTGTCAAAAAATGGTTAATTAGTTCCTACAAAGCACACCTCGAAAAATATTTGTGATTCTTCGAGACTTGTACAATACAAGCGAAAGGTAAAATTGCAAACTAAAAAGAAAGTGTTCAGACAAAAGTTGAATTCATTAGTTTGTGTTATTGAGTATCGAACAGGTAAAAAATTCAATAATAGATCGTAAATGTTGTCCGTATACTGGTCCAAAAATCTCCTTATTAATAAACATTGCACCCTTCGACGAAGGACCTCTTTAGTAAAACACAACTATGCACATAGCTGGCAGACAGAAAATGACAAAATCATATATCATATTGTTATAAACATCTTATAATAATTTAATGGAGAGAGTCATTTGTAACCTAATGAAGTGAATTATGTCAAGTCAAAGAAATAAAAACTGTTTGTACAAAACATATTCGTCAAAAGTAGTAAAAGTTAAAAATAGAAGATATTCTAGCTCCATGGTGGCGTTATAAGAATGTTATATTCAAAATAAACATTAGTGGGTTATGACATTATACTTTTGTAGGCCACCATAACGAAGTGATATTTCATAATATGGAGTAATAATATCGAGTATAATATTTTTAAATTCAGTAAAAACAATCAAATTCCAATATACATTGCTGAGACCTTCTATGTCAGTTCTTTTGTTGACAGAGAATTTGTTATTTGATATATGGAACATTTCTCTAACAAGTGTTTGTCTTCGGTTAGTCTTGATACCTAAAATCTTAATATTATCATAGTCAAAATGATCTTGTTTCGTGAGAGAATTATAAACTAATTCTGAGCTTCTATCATCATGTTGACAATAGTTATGTTATTTTTATTATTTATTCTAGTATCGAGGTTCATTTTAGATTGGATGATATAAACTCATTTACAACTACTGCAGTTCACACAATAGATAAGGTGTGTTATAAGACCCTTACTCAAGGGATCCTTTCCATTCATAAAAAATTTAAGACTATCGTGGTCAGAGCGCAGAATAAACTTAAAACCCAATTCTCTAAAAATAACTATTGAACATACTATGAATGTTGTGATAAACTGACCGGTTTTTGAATTACCAATTCTACAATCTCTTTTATGTTCATAAATTCTACTTTTCAATCCCCTGCCAGTTTCACCTATGTGTTGGGTTATTTATCTTCTCTATACTTTATATCACTTAATTTAATACATCTGTCCACCGAATCTTTTATCAACCCTATCTTTTGACGGAAAAAGTGATGGGATTCATAATTTAAGTAACAAGCGGACCAAGTTGGTTTCTTAAACCATTTGGTAATTAAATGTCCATAATGTATTTTTGGAATTTCCGAATCTAAGAAACTTAAGATGTTGTTTTTTTTTCGTTTTAAAAAGTAAAGTAAATGTTTTCATCGATACTATTAAATACATTTAAAAGCTCTATTATTTTATTAGTTGAAAAAATTGTAACAATGTCATCTACTTAATGTTTGTGTAAAACTAATTTGAATGATAAGCTAGATAAGGCTCTTTTTTCAACATCTTCCATAACTAAGTTAGGTACTATGGGAGATAAAGAAGATCCCATAGGGCAACCTGATAACTGTTCACAAAATTTATTATTAAAAGAAAACACTGTATTATTGTAAACAGTTCTAACAGCAATTAGAATTTCATTTTTTGATATTTTTGTTAAGTTTTTATATAAATACAATTTTTCTTCTATACAATCTCAAGCTAAATCCAGACATATATTATAAAAGAATGAAACGACATCTAACGATGCTAACGAATGAGTAGAAGGTATTCTAATTTTCTTAATATTTTGTTTAAGATCTCAACTATTTTTTATAAACGACTTAGTTTTTCCTGAAATAATCTCCAGCTTTTACCTGGTGTATGTACATTTGGGAGTGCATAGGCCGTTGCCACAACGGTACTATGGGTCTTTAATCTATATGCTACCGATTCATTAATGTATCTTTTATTTTTCTACCTGGAAACAATATTATTGCATTGATTTTCGACTGTTAGACCTAAATTAATTTTTACATTTTTGCACAAATTATTTTTTTTTTTAAATGTTTCCTATGGTAAAATTATAATCATTTCTGTTCGCTTCTAATATAATATTTCATTTGTCGGCTTTTAGAAATAATAGATCTTTGCGGTTTTTTTGAAAATTTACAATATTCTCTACGATTTTATTATTATTTTTAAATTTATTATTTCTGTGTCGATTTGAAATTAATTCAGTTACTGTAAAACTAATTTTTAAATTATCATCGTCATTCTCTAAATTTTTTTATTGAGTTTTCAATATTGGCAATGATGTTGTTCACAGGAATTTTATCAGTATTGTAAGGAACACTGAATTGTTTCCCAAGGTTAAAGATTCAGCAATTTCATCAGGGATTTTTACATTTAAAAATTTTTTTAAACATTTTTTAACTCTAGATTCTCAAACTTTTACAATTTTTTCGAAGTTTTCATCTTTCAACCATTGAAACTTTTTAATATTATACTATATTATTAATATATACTTTATATAAGTGGGTTACGAAGATATTATTATTATCCTTTATAAACTTTTTAGGTTTTTAAAGCCAAAGTTACATACTTAAAATCTTTTCCATTTGAAAAATTATTGAACATGTACCTAGTAATGATATTGATTTTATTTATAGTTATTGTATTAAATTTATGAGCGAGACTCAAATAGTACGCTACATCATCGGAGGTCACTTTATTTGATAAATCAATGATCCATTTTCGGTTAACGGATCTATTTTGATATCCATTTGTCAAATAGTTGTAAATTCATAGACTCTTGAATTATCATTTCTAAGTTTAATCTATGAAGCTGATTGCTATCAAGTAAAAACAACAATCCCTAATTTCTGTAGTTAAAACTTGAACCTTTAACCTCATGTTACAGGATCGAAATTGAGTAATTTTTTTTTAAAGTTACAATGCAAATGAGGAACGTAATTTATTAAACATGGTGGAAGGATTCTATTGTTTTTGCAACGTGGTAAGAACCTCCAACGATTTTGTAGCTCTTCTATGCACTTACTTTATTCACTCCATTTTCTTTAATTTTTGACTAAATCTCCATTTCCAATCATAGTTGTGTTTTACTGAAGAAGCCCTTCGTCAAAGCGCGAAACTTTTATTAATACAGAGATTTTTCAGAACAGTATACGGAGAAAATTTGAGATCTATTATATAAGAAGTTGAATTCAAATTTCAATAAATAAAATTTAGTTGTTGACCAATGTGTTGGGACAGTACCATACACCACACAGTTGACGCGCGCATTGTTGCATGCACAATATTTTTTTCGCATTGTTCCACCATTTAAAAAAAATATATGTAACGAAAGATAGTCTAAATACTTATGTAAAATATCGGTATGGTCACGGCAGACCATTATATAAAAATAGTTTGAAAATATTTTTACATGTGATTTATGCATGTATGCATTTTACATCTAAAAATCGGTGTAACTGTTCTGAAGAAAAAACACTTATTTGATTTTTCTTTCGCCTTCCATAACTCCTAAAAAATAAGTTTTAGGCTTTGTCATCAGGAGAAATGTTCCTTCTGACCATGACAAAATTATATGGGTTTGGGTCCCAAGTCCCATAGCGTGATCCAAAGCATTTGTTGGATCATAGTCTTGAAGTGCGCGATTTTTAGTGTTTATTTACATTGTTTCACCTTCTTAAAAAATTTAACAAAAATACATGTTATGAAGCATATTCTGAAGAATTTTTAGATGGAATATGTAGGGGGTAAGTAGAACATTACCTTCCTTTTTTTGTTGAAAAATTTACATATTCTTTTACTCGGGATTTTATTCGAAAAATTAAAAAAAAATCTTTTTTATCGTACTTTCAGCGTCTAAGAAATATATTTTTGTATCAAAATCGCTCAAGCGGTTTTCAAGAAAAACCACTTCAGTAATTTTCCTTTATCTATCCATGATCCCTTTATTAATAAATTCTCACGGTTATTATTGGGAGAAATTATACTTTGCATAAATGTGAACCCTCTAATTTTAAAAACTTAAATTCATAGCTCAACATAGTCCGGAAATACGTTAAAGAATCTCTGTAATTTAAGAAGTTACCTTATATCGATAGTGTTGACTTCCATGTTCACAGTTGGTGAAAGATAACGCCACAAATCGATTGTTACCAACTTATATGTGACTACAGATTACTTGTAAAAAATTAAAGATAAGGAAAAAATTAATACACAAAATGTGTTAATCGAAAAAAGATTTACAAATTTGTTTTGTAATATTTTTTGATAGGATGCGTGTTTGTTCAAAATCGTAAAAGAACCTTGGAAACAAATGAATAAAGCTTTTAGAAAAATGATACAAGTGCAATAAAATAATGATAGACAAGAAAATGTTTTTATAAGATGCGAACTTTTTTAAACTATAGAAACTAAAAAATTAAAACACATATATTCCAATTTCAATGTTTATTATAAATTGCAATAATAAAAATTTATTTTGCAATATCTGAATAAACAGTCGCATACGATGTACAGAAATAAATATATTATTCACTTGAGATAATGGAGTTGAACCTAATGTAGAAAAGTTTGCATTTTAGGCAAAATAAAATAAACAGCACGAGAAGCGTGATCAGAATGTGTTCCTCAAAGCTAAAAGGCTTTTAACAGAAGAGAATGAACAGTGCGGCTGCAAATTGTTCTTTTATCGAAACAGCTTTTGTAAAAGATTTTAGATTATTCCTGGCTTACATGCTTTACTCGATAATGCCTGAAGACTTGGTGATTGATGCCTACTGGAGTTTCCCTGCTTTCAACTGGGGTCAATAGTGTAATTGTTCCATTTTCCATGTTTATTTTTACCCGCTTTTGAGTACCACTGTAATATATTCCAACAAGAGTATTAACACTCTCCAATATTGCAAAGACATCATGCTCGAATGTTGATAGTACAATTCTTTCCTGGGGTGGGAGGCACGCAAAGGTGTTACGTGCTACCCTTATTTTAATTGGTGCATCGACAGGAAATGTATACTTTCGAAGTTCGTATAGCCGCTGTGGATTCTTGTAGGGAATGAGCCGAATAAATTGAAGTTGTTCAATTCCAAGTCCATGTCCGTCAGGAGAAGGTATCCTGGTTATTTCTGCAACAAGAAAAAAAAGTGTTAAATTTTAGTTCTGGATGATACTTTATAGTTATTTTAGTACCTGAACTTTAAAAATAACAAAAAATCAGAAAAAGGCTTAAAGAAACAATCAAAAAACTTACTCGAAAATTTTGAGCGCCTCTAGGGCGTGCTTTGAACTTGATAATTTATTCACCTAACTTTCCTAAAATTTGTGAACAGACCTTTTAAAATCAAACGTCACCAAATTTTTAACTGTAATATAGTGATTGCAGGTTCTCCCGACATCCTGCTACGCCTTTCTGTAACCCGCGTTGTTTATACATTTCTTTTCACACAGGTCTGATTGCCCGAACAATCCTATCATTATGGATAGCTGTAAATATTTTATACAGTGTGCTCAGACAAGTGATTGGCATGTAATTCCTTGGGTCTGCTAAATTGCCCATTTTCGGCAGGAGTAATGTGCGCCCTTCCACCAACCACTCCGGAATGGGTTCTGCAAACTTCAATTATGAGGTGAAAATACGGGCCAGATGCTGATGTGTTGAAGAAAATTTCTTCCACCAAATGGTCTTGATACCATCTGGTCCTAGAGCGGAATAGTTTTTTATACCTCTCAATATTTTTTCGTATCATCGTTAGTGATGGTTGGACATTCTTCCTCAGGTGTTGTTATGAGGGCATTACACATCTCCTTGAAGCTATTGATGTTCTTTGAGTCTTCGTCAAGTACATGGTATGTTGCACTTCGTAGACTTCTCTCCTAAAGAATTCGACCTCCTATGGTTTGTGTGGATGATCGACAGCAACTGGAGGGTCTTCGAAGAGTCGAGATGGGTCGAGATGAGTCCTGCCAGATTTTATATAGTAAATCACACACTAAATGCGGGACGCGTATTGCCTTGCCCAGCCTATCTTAATGGCGAGTTGATGCATTCGTCTTTTGGTTTTGTGATCAACCGTTGGTTTTGTTTTACGGTTCATATCACCCAAAGTTCTCGCTGTATTATACCCACAACAATGGATATTCTATAGGACGGATTCTTCAGAAAATTGTCCACGATCTTCAGCCAGATCTTCAGGCTTGGCAGAAACCTGGGTGCTGATGTTTGTGTGGAGGTGACGACCGACCCTAGCCCGTGACTCAACAAGGGATGATCCTCGCGAATTTCTACTCCTAATCCTCATAGATTAAGAGGCTCACAGCAGTTTACATAAAGAGAGGAGGGGAAAGATATTATTAAAAAAACTTAAATTTACGCGTTGACAAGTGACAAGGAGTGCCGAGATTATTGAAACTGTCGGTCCTTACTAGAAAATCGGGGTTGGGAGGTTTAATTTTAATTCTTTGATGTGTAGAAAATCTACCAAATCACAATATATAGATATATGGGTGATTCTTTTTCAAAGCGTACACCTAAATAGACGGAATATTTTTGACGACTTTGCAAACTTTTTTATAGGTTCCATACATCAAATAAGTTGACACGTATGTCAGGATTTTTTAATTTTTTCTAT
>JAAAKG020137358.1:0-12926 GCA_010014905.2 Druon quercuslanigerum
ATAACTAATTACCTATTAACTTTTGGACAATCCACCCTCGAAATTCGTAATCAGGAGGTCAAAATACATAAAAAAAAACACTTTGGGGGAGCCCGTTACCCCCATCGGCCAAGGACCCCCTCCCCCCTGTGGCTCCTAGTCTATATGAAATTAGGGGCGAAATTGATTTCGGGGGGCTAACTTCACGTATCCCTCTGAAGTTCAAATTTCTGAAATTTTCTTTTTGCATACGTTTGTAAGTCGTTCGTGCTGTTTTGACGTTTAATATTTTCGTGTATACCCTCTTGGTTTCCCGGGTAGGGGAAAATGAAAATTTCGTGTCATCTCTCTGAAATTCAAATTTCTCAAATTTTCTTTTTGCATACGTTTGTACTGTTTGCACATTTAATATTCTCGTTTGTACTTTCTTGGTTGCCCGCCTAAGGGAAAATCCAAATTGTGTGCCATCCCGACGTTCGACATCAATCGCTAACATAAAGAAAAATTTCGAGGGGATAACATGAAATTTTGATATTCACCTATCCAGGCACTAGCCGGACAATCAATAAGGTACCTACGAAAATATTAAATATACAAACTGTACAAACGACGTAAAAACGTATGCAAAAAAAAGTTGAGAAATTTGCATTACAGGGCGATGGCACGAAATATCTGATTTTCCTTTAACCGGGCAATTAATCGGGTACAAACAAAAATATGAAATGTGCAAAAAGTGCAAACGCCGTACAAATGTATGCAAACAGAAAATTGGAGAAATTTTTATTTTGGGGGGATGTCACGAAATTTTGATTTTCTCCTAGCTGAGCAACCAAGAGAGTACAAACGAAAATGTTAAATGTACAAATAGTACAATCGACGTACAAATGTGCAGAATGAAAGTTTGGGAAAAGACCCTGCACGATTTACATTAAAATCCGGCCCCGGTCAAATTGGCTGAAATTGCAATATAATATAGTTCAAAGCCTCCTGGTCAAAAAATCCTAATGGGTACTTGTGTAAAAAATCAAAATTTTTCGAGATAGGTGGGGCTGAAGGAGAAAAATATGACCACAAGCGAATCTAATGTCCCGCTTGAAACTTGAAGATGAGGTGCAGATTTTTCAATAAACTATGATCAGCACAATTACTGACAATACAAGAAACACTGGTACGACCAGTCAAGCTAATAAGGGCAACAAAATGGCGCTCACCTGGTAATAATAGGTGAAATCCTGGCGCTATCCTGGCAATGTAAATACTGTTCGAAATATTAAAGGTGGAAGACAGTTCAGTGCATGAATACAAGACTGTAGATCAGTACAGACTGGACAGTAAGCATGAAGATTTAAATTTTTGTATTAATTTTTTTCACATACTTATTATTATTTATATTATTATTTTTTATTAAAAATTTTAAACAACTCTCAAAAAGCCCTAAATATGGTTTTTAAAAATTTTGAAAAGTTCTATTCATGCAGTTTCGGCATTGCATGAGTTGTAATTATTTTAAGGCAATGTCTCGTATCACGGAGTTTTCGTGGGATTATGCGCTCAAGTATAGCGTTGAGGCTAATATTACGGAAATTACCGTACCTTGAATTAACTGAAAATGGGTTAGGTTATATGTAATATTCTGTAACATTATAACCAGCTTAATATCACAGTGAAAAACAAGGATTTTTTATATCGAATTCTTTCCCCACTTACTACTGAGAACTATTTGACTTAGTCCATTTTTGGTCCAATGGCGAACCGTGGTCCGTCACTCGAGGACTCTCGAGGCCACTGGGTCATGAAGTCAACTATGCTAACAGAGAACGCTATGGAATGGAGTGCCGTCCACAGAGAGTCTTCAAGAGTAGAACGTTGTCCTCTCGACATTCTTGAATACATTACTTGATTGAAGTGAATATCAGAAACTATCAAAGCGAAGGTATAAAAAAATTAAAGTTCTGACTCCCTATGCTCATAAGGGCTGATTTTTCCATTCGAAACGAAGAAGATGCACACCTTGTCAAAAAAAAAAAGAATAATGAAAGCTAATTCACTCATTCACACTAGTTCACTAGTTTCGTCTAGAGCTGGCGAAATTTTAAATCTTTAGAAATTAATTATTTAAAACTGAAGCGTTACAAATTTTTTAAACAGAAAATTTTAATCTACATAATTAAACCAGTTACAAATGATTATTTGAATCTCAGAACGAGAACTGGATAAAATCAATTTTTCGAAATTCTGTTTTGAACGATTTCAAGTAATACAGGAACCTTTTTATTTATACCCGTTAGGAATACATCAATAAATTTCTCCTTTCACTCGAAAAATAAATTTTAATAATAATTATTATTATTAATTAATAATAATTTTATACTGGTCCTTATCCAGTTATCATTCTCGAATTTCTATAAATTCTTAAATTCCGGTGTGAACATTTTTCAAAGTGTTGGCATATCAAAAAGTGCATACATTGCCCATATTGGGAATTTCTGAAAAAGTTATCACTATTTTTTGTGATTTTGTACGGGAAATAAGAAGTTTTTAAATTCATTAGATAAAAATGGGAAGCTCTAATTTGGAGGAACACCGTTGATTGCATTTCAAATAAGTCCCTTGAGCCGCCTACCGCTAACTACATTCAGGTGACTTATCCGAATCGCAGTTAACGGTGTTGTTCCAAATCACGGGAAATTGAATAAGTGACATTTTTTTGTTACCCTCCCACATAAAAAATGTTTTTCCTAATTTTTTCAAATCTTCAATGCACAGTTCTTGGGGAACTAATGCTTCTATATTTTCATCAGAGTTTTATATTTGGAAACCTATATGTTAGATAACTTTTTTTGTTCCAATTAATCTAATGCATATATTTACACGAACATCAAGTTTCTGTACAACCCATATTTTCTTTTTCTACTCAGGAATCTGTACTACTGGTTCCCAAATTGCGCATCCCTAAAGTGGAGCAAAAGGATGTTTAAACAAAATCTGTTGTCCTAAAAATCGGTGTTTACCAATTTAGTAGGAAAAATAACAATTGATACATTTATCAAATTTAAATAATTTTATTTTTAAAAAAAGGAACATTTTAAAATGTTTATATTTAATACTACGTGGTTATCTCCAAGCCTCTTTTTCTAATGGAAATACATATGTAGTTTATTTAAATAAAATTAGATGCATTCAATTATTCTCATATTTTTAAGCAAAATAATAACATTAGTTTCATAAAGTTTAATTGAAAAAACTTTTTTAATGTTACAAACATATTTAATAGAATTTAAAAATATTTATTTTGTCGTATTTTTTACTGTATAAATATTATAATTAGATTTTTATACCTGAATACCAATTTCACATTACTATTATGATAATCTTACAACATCTTTCTTGCAATATTTATGTTCATATTTCACAACTATTATAAAAAAATATTTGCCCGCTTTCCGGGCACATTCTCATCGCGCATCGCGTTTCATTAGGTATTCATCTCGCGCTACGCGCTTGGACACACTTGCCTCACGCTTTACACGCGGTTTCACTAGGTTTTCGGACTTCGTGTGCTCGCTGTTACGCGCATCGCGAGTTAATAGCTAATCTCTTAGTAAACTTCATCGTTATGACATGCTTTTGGTTCAATTACGTCAGTTGAGAATAACCACGAAGGAATAGTAAGGAGTAGAAACTCCGTAAGTGGGGGTAGGACAAAAAACCTCCAAGAATTATGACGAAGCGTATAAGAACGTTTCGAAATTTTTGTCATGCGCGTTGATATTTTCGTGTCAGGTGATATTCCCCCTCTATGCTATATATTAAAACGCGCGTATCAAAATCAAACGTCTGCTAGACTATATCGACAACGCGCATGACAAAAATTTAGAAACGAACTTACGCTTTGTAAACTGGTCGTAATTCTTGGAGGTGTTTTTGTCCCACCTCTGCCGGCCAAACGCATAGGGAGATACCACTCCTTACTATTACTTTGTGAGAATAACTAATGTACTTAAGTTTCTATCAATCTTAAGGAACAAATTCGCATCTCATCAAAACACTCGCGCTTCGCGGGCTCTCGATATTTAGTTTAAAAATCATATAAACTTCGCGCTCCACGCTCGTTTCTGTTCATCGTATAATAGAAACGCAAAAGTTTAGGCGCGCTTTGCGTTCCGTCTTATATGTTCTTCATATACAAATGACTATATTTGTATTTGATTTTAAATGAAGAAGGAAATTCCTTTACTTCGGCGTAAATTTCTGTACCTTTCTAATAAATTACACAATCAGAAAAATTGTTTGCAACTATCTGAAAAAGGGAAAAAATAGCATCTAAGTCGAACATATACAATATACATATAATAAATTTTCAAATAATTATTGATATGATTTGCGCTTCCACGTCACATTGTCGGTGAGAATGTAACATGTAATTAATGTATATATACAAATAAAATTCTATTACATTAAATATTAAATTAAATATTATATTAACTTTGCAGAATAATTTACAAATTAATTATATTAAATTCTTTACCTCGGCATGTGACTGCTTATTCAAATAATACAAAAAAAGTACAAATTTTATCCATTACCATGATTTTATCATTTATTCTTTATTTTTTACTAATCTTTATTCGCAGCTTCCCTGAGAAATGTATTATTTAAAAAAGTGGCCCATAAAATTTTATTATTTTATTTCTTTATTTATTTTTTATTTATTTTTATTTATTACTTTTATTATTTTTTGGGCAATGAAAATATAAATTTTCTATTTTTCAAAAAGGTTCTAAAAGTCGTTATGACGTTCTTGTAGGGTGTGCTAAGAAACCCATTTTTCTCGTATTGACTTTTTTTCGTATCTTGCGTTGTTTGGCTGATATTGCTAATTTTCGGTCCTTTTTTTGAACTTTGAAATTGCTATAGCTCTAAAAAAAAAATTTTATTGTAATGTTGTTTTTTACGAATAAAACAAAAATTACACGTTTTATCAAAAAGTGATTCATAATAAATTTGTAGATCTTTTTTGGCTGCACAATTTTTGTGTTTACATCTGTCTTCGTATCTTGCATAGTTAGACCGCAAAATGGAATATTTAATTTTTTATTATTTTATCTGCGATCAAAATTTGAATTTTCGATGTTTCAAAGAAGTTCAAAAAGTTATTATGATAACCTTGTAGGGCTTTCAAAAAAAAACGTTTTTTCTCCCTTGACTGTTTTTGATATCGTGCGTTGTTTGGCTTAAACTGTTCATTTTCTTTTGTTTTTTCTAATTTTTAAACTGCTATAACTCCGGTAATTTTTTTTTATCGAAAAAAGTAATTGTGATAAATTGTTCGTATTTTCAAGTACTATTAATAACTGTACATAGAATTTTCAAATCTTGAAAAAAGTCGTCTCCAAAATTTTCAAAATGTGCTCACTTTTTGAATTTTTATCCAAAATGGCTGGCTAACAAACTTGACCTTCAATTTGAATCACTAAAAGAGTATACCAAAGGCCAATCCAATCTGTTGATTTTTTCGAAAGTTATCGTGCTCACAGCCAGGCATACATACATACACACATACATACATACATACATACATACATACATACATACATACATACATACATACATACATACATACATACAGACATACAACTATACATATAGATAGACAGACAGATTCGTAAAAAGCTGTTTTTCGGATTTAGGGGGTCTCAAAACGTGGACATTTGACAAAAACTGGTGGGGGGGGGTCAAATTTTACACAAATCTAATACCTTCTCTAGATGAGATTATAAAAAAAAAATGAAAACGTCTATAAAAGGTGACCCCATGGATGTAAGACCTCCAAGGTAGCTTCCCACTGTTCTTTTCCATGACGGTGCTCAGTCTGTCAATTAATAGATCACCTACGTTCAATCGCAATAAACTTATCAAAACGATCTAACAGAGATGAGGCGATAAAAAAGGCTCCGCTGAGGTGTTCTACCTCCAATCAAAAAATCTCCACTCACTCTGCAGTATAAGGAGGAATCAAAAAGTTTAATTAACATCAGGACCAATTAAAGGTTACCTACTGAAAGTACAGTATGTCGTCATTTCACGACATATAAGACAAAGAACTCGATAAGTACTTTCGAGAGCAAATATCGAACCCCGAAAGGTTGCGAGCACTTTCGGAGAGACATTCTTGCGGAATGCGGTCAGGTTGGGACCTAATGTGGGAGAGTCGGGCCCAAGAGAGAGACTGCAGTTACCGACATCTTGGATCGCTTTTGCGAACCAGCTATGTCTTTCGCCGAATTGCAGGAAATTGCAAACATTTTCTTCGAAATTAACGTTTGGGACTCATGTGGGCCCCGCAAAGTAAAGTATCCAACTCATTAAAAACATTAGTCAAAGGAGGCAAAATGTGCCTACAAAAAAGAGTTATGCAGAATATTTAAATGCATTATCTAACATGTTTGCTATATATTATATTTTTATTAATGATTTGAATAAATTTAAAATAAAATGAATAGTAAACCAAATGTCGTTAATTTTTTTCTTTACTTCTAAATCCTAAATGTCAAGTATTTAGTCTTTTGTCCTACACACTATGAGTTGTAACCCACAAGTCCAAAACCGTAAGGCCCAGAACCATAAGGCCCAAAATCATGAGTTCCGAAAATGAACGCTTAGATTGTTTATAATTAATTACCAAAGTTTGAAATGCATATAATATGGGGCCATAAAAATGTACTGACTTATGTTGAATGACGTAGAAAAGCTGTGAACAACATTTTTTTGTCACTTCACAGTAAAAAAAAAGGATCAATTTTTTTGAAGAGCATTTTGCTCCAACGATCATTTGACACTCGGGATCATAATGATCTACCCATTTAGATCAATTTGATCTTATTTTTTGGTTCATTCATGAGACGAAACAAGATGGCCGCCAATTCTGATGCCGGTGTCATAACGACATAACCTAAACTGCACTTAACATGTGATATTTTCTAATATCAGATTTCATTTTTTTTTAACTTTTCAAGTACACTGCACGATCAGAAACCATAAAAAGCTTGCATATGATTCTCCGTCAAAGCTAGTTATGCGTTCCATCATTTTTTAACAGCCGGTTAACTCGCGTCAACAACCGTTAAATTTAACCGGTCAAGATTGGTTGATTAGGGTGACTTAATCGTCCTTTAACCTAAAAAGTACAGTGCGTCGTAAAATATGGAGTGCTTAGAAGAAGTTCTGAGGTCGTCTGATGATAGATCACAGATAACGCGAATGCGACACGAATAAAACAGAAATATAACATGAACAAAATATACATAAAAATTCACTCCTTAGGTTAGTGCGGACACGTGCGTGACGTGAACCTTACTTGGATTTGGCGCGCACGGCCATAGTGCTTTGCTTTTCACTCGAACGACGGGTAGCCAATCACGTGAATATATTTAAATAAAATAGGGGTTATTTCGAAACGACTATCTGGTCAGCCAACCGCGCTCTCTAAAAACGTGGTGGAAGGCGCAACAGGTTAATCGATGATTATATATAGCGTTAACTTTAACCCACCGTCAGTTAACCAACGATTTAACCGAAGTTGGTGGAACCGGCGCTAAGAAGGTCAGGTATCTTGGTTTGACTTTATACATGATCCCGAATCAGATTATGATCATCTCAAAAGTCGATTATTCACTCCGGCCGATCAAAACGCTCTTGAATTCGGTATCATTTGTTTTGCATATCAAAATCAGCATCCACTTAATTAAAAATAACTCATACATTTCAACGGTTTTTATGATATATTTTATGCCATTGAAGTATAACCTTCTTTTCATATCAATAGATACTCTAAACTGGCTTCTTATTCTTATTTTTGTTATGTTCCTCTTTAATTTTACGTATGCTTCGTTTTAGTAGGCATACTTACACGACAAAGAGCATATATGTTTAGTAGTTATTACACTCCGATTTAAAATATTATTTAAACATATTTTGAATTCACGGACTTCAAAGATTTTACAGAATTCAAGGAATTCTAAGAACTCAAAGAATTCGAAGAATTGAAGGAATTCATGAGATTCAGAGAATTCAAGAAATTCCAATTCAAATTCAATTCTGTGAATTGCTTGAATTCCGTAAATTCGGCATTTTCTTAAATTCGGCTAATTTCTTGAATTCAGTGAATCCCTTGAATTTTGTGGGTTCTTGGATTTTTTTAATCATTGAATTCCGCGATTTCCTTGAATTTCACGAAATGTATGAATTCCGCGAATTCCGAAAATTGCTTGCTTTCTGCCAATTCGTACAATTCATAAAAATCCTTCAAATCCGTAAATTCTATGAATGCATAGAATTCCTTATAATCTTTAAGTTCCGTGAATTCATTAAATTCCCTGGATTCCTTCATTTTCTTGAATTTCTTATATTCCGTGAATTCCTTGAAATCCGTGAATTCAAAATATTTAAAAATAATATATTAAACCACAGAATAATAATTAATAAATCAATCTGCTGTTTGCCATGTAAGTGTACCTACTAAAACAAGGGGCCAACTCAATAAAGGGAGTCGTTCTTTTAGACGACCAACGTGAGGGTGGTCGTTTTAGACGATCACTCCAATAACGGTTCTTTTAACATGCAGTTATCGAAATGTATTCCTATTATATGTAAATTGATTCGTCTAGAATCAAAAAATATTTTCCATTCTTGCACCAACTTCAAATTATTTAAATGAGAACCTTTTTAATGTTAAAGTCCATTTTACAAATATTATAAATGATCATAAATTCTTTATTCTTTAATAAAAGGCATCAATATTATAAGATAAGCCAATTGATTCTTCTCGAGTTAACGAATCTTGTATATTCTTTTATCAACTTTGAATTATGGTTTTAAAAAAGTTGTACTATAAAAAAACCCATTTTTAAATATTGTAAAGTGCTAACAAAAAAAGAATGAAGCATTTTAAAGAATCTGCTTGAGCTAAATAATGGTGAATAAAAGCCCTGTAAATTTCATCAACTTACTTGCAACCATCTTCAAGTTAGCATGTCCTCAAAAAAAGTGTCACATTTACACATACACATATACGAATAATTGTTTAGAAAATTGTATATTATGAAGAAAAAAAGTGTACAAATACATGTTAGCAATGTTTTGTGGGACATTTTATATAATTATCAATCGAGATATACTCAATATATTAAAAAGTTTAGTAAGTTCACTCAATCAGCAATCATTTTCCTTCTCATAAATCCATGATATTTTTTGACTCAAACTATATTACAAAATTGCTAACAATATCTCATCACACACGATTTACTTGCAATTTACAAAAAACCAAAAATACAGACTACATCATCATTTCATACTTATTTTGTGTCATAAAAATTGTCAGTTTTTTCAAAAAAGTATAAAGATATAATAAGATCAGTTACCCGATAGACTATTTACGAAATCATTCGCTATTAAGGCCAGTGAAATGGAGCATTATTGGCGTTTTATAGAGAGCCAAAACCACTTATCTAGCCTTTCGCTTGTCAGGTAATAATGAAGGAGCAATATTAACGTTATAAGAGGTTGAATCCTTATCCTAGTAGGCGCCCTTATAAGACGAGATCGTGACTCATAAGCACAGTAGATTAGTGCACGTTTAACTCAAGTGAACCCTCTCGTAACATGGTCAAGCGAATATGAATCGATCATTAACTTGAAATATGAGGAAAATTTTTTAAAGGAATGAATATCAAATTCATTCCTAATGTATTAATTATCGGGCGTGTAGTTAATTTAATTATTGTTTAATAGTTTTATTTATTTATTAATTTTAAAGACCTTTTGTTCTCATGTACTGGAAAACCAGTGAACAAAAATAATAATGAGTTCAACTATAATTTATTCGTCTATAGAAAAGAGTTTCATAGCCTATTCACATATATCATATTTAAAATCAATTCTATTAGTCAAAGAGAACCGCCTCCCCCCTTTCGTCAGTCTTTCACCGTTTCACATGCAGCCTCCTTTAACCCTGTATCACCCCTCCCTTAAGTCTTCCCTCTCATCTCCCGTCACCTTACCCTTCTCACCCCTGATCAACTCTTTCACAACCCAACCCAGCCCACCGTACCCCATATCCTACTACTCACCTCCCAGTATACCTCCCCCTCAACCAAACCATTTATCATCCGTTCCCCTTTCTTCTCATCACCCTTCTCACTACCCCTTTCATTGACCACTAGACAGTAAAAAAAGGATCAATTTTGTAGCAGAGCATTATGCTCCAACGATCATTTGACTCACGAGATCATAATGATCTGCCCATTCGGATCAATTTGATTTTATTTTTTGGTTCATTTGTCAGACTATTCCAAATGGCCGCCAGTTCTTGGCGCCGATGTCATAAGGAAATAACCTAAAAATTTTATGTGACCACAAGCAAGTGACAACTACACTTAACAGTTGATATTTTCTAATATCAGATTTTGTTATTTGTTTAATTTTTCAAGCACAATGTACAATCATAAACCATAAAAAGCTTGCATATGAGCTAAGGTATTATGAGAAGGTCAGCCATCTTGTTTTGACTTCATACATGATTCCGAATCAGATCATTATGATCTAAAAAGTCGATCATTCACTCCGGTCGATCAAAATGCTCTTGAATTCGGTATCTTTTTAGCTGCATATCAAAATGATATTGATTTTGGTCTCATTTTGAACACTTTTTTTACTGTGTACATTCTTCAGATTCTAAATATTTTACGCAAATGCTATATGACTTGTACCTATAATATAAATATAAATTAAGAATTGAAAGAAGAAAGTCATTTTTAGAATTATTATTGAACTGTGCCTGATTGTATTTTTACGGGATACTGAATCTTATCAAGTACTTTCGAAAATATGATTTCAATAAAAACTTACAATGATATAAATAAGTCAATCTGTTTCATTGTTGATAGGGATTTTTAACAAATATTTAGAATTCAATAAAAATAAGAATTAAGTCTCGGCAATAATAAATTTATTTAAATTTTAGGGGGTGCCAAAAGAATATAATACAAAAAGTATAGCCACTAGTCGTTGGCACCCTAGTGCAATGACGAGATCATGCAATTCGGGAATGGTTTCATTCACCGGCATCCCTCCCTCTTCAGAAAAAAGTAAGGTTATATAGTACCAAGGTCTTGTATATTGACATGAAGTATTTCACATATTTTTCAACTAAACACGGTAATATATGGAGCTATCATTTATACGCCGGTAATCGTAGCCTCCAAACATTTGTTCATATAATTTATTCTTTTTAGGCTTTTCGGTATAAGCAGATATTTTGTTTTTATTTAGATTATTACTAGAATTATATTATTTTTATACAAATTGTGTTTAATAATGTTGTTGTACAATTTGTTAAATAATACGCAGAAATTGATGTTATTATAAATAGTAAAAGTTTTTATGAAATCAATGGGCGACTTATTTTGACTTTATTTATATATCCTTGAAGATTAGAAATATTGATCTTATTTTTGTTCTAGTTATTGGCACATGAATGCCCATCAGAGTCTGCCTCACGAAAGGAAAACGTATAACGAAGAGCACTTGCGACTTAGCTATAAACAAATGTTCAAAATGATACCGAAATCGATATGATTTTGGTGTGCAACAAAAATGATACCTAAATCAAGAGAATTTTGATCGGCCGGAATAAATGATCGACTTTTGAGTTCATAATGATCTGATTCGGGATCATTTTTTGTCAAGTCAAACCAAGGTGGCTGACGTTCTTAAAGTACTTTAGCTTATAGGCAAGCTTCTTATGGTTTCTCTCAGATAGCAAAGTGCGCGCATTGTGAGAAGCACGCGCGTGACGCGCGGCGCGTCGCACCGTGCGTTTTCTCGCACATTGCGCGCAGGGGATGACGCACTTGCGTCCTCATATGTGGCGCGCGTGCGTCCCACGGCTTGAACCTTCACGACGTGCGTCACGCGTGGTGCGTACAGTTTTTTGTTCTAGAAGTTCGTAAAGAACAATTTATCACAACTTCACAAACTTAAGAATGTGATCATGGAACATTTGCATGCTTGTGTTCACAATTATATATATTTTTAACTTTGGAAAGCGGTGATAAACGTGAAAACGGATATTAATAGCCTATTTCTAGTTGAAATAATTTTAAAATTATGAAACAGTAAAACAAAACTTAACGTTTAATTGTTTCAATCAGACATAGCTTATTTATGTCTGTTTTTATATTTCTAATCGTTTCCCAAAGTACCAGGGACCAATTTTTATTATTGTGAGCAAACCAACAATTTCTTTTTTCAATTAAAATAATTTAATTTAATTTACTTTACATCAAATAAAAAAAAATTGCAGTTAAAAAAATGCCTTGCACATTAAAATGTTACAATTCCATGCATTTCATAATTCTTACTAATGTCCTCATTAAAAGTCACGATAAAATCGAGAAAGTTTTCATTTTTGTAAATAAAAAATTTTGACGATTTTAAATTATTCAAATTTTAAGTTATAGTAATCATCAATCTTTTTTTAATTAATGCTGAGATTATAGTTTCTATTATTATTGCAAAAAATGTTAAATAATAATAAATAATAATAAATATATGGCTCCAATTCATTTAATTCATGCAATTCAACTTTTCATTAAATAATCCATCAAAAATAATTATTGGTCATTACTGTTATTTATTATCATTTAAAATTAAAGTTCATTAAGAAATAAATAATAATAATTTATTGCATATTTTTCAAATCACAACATCATTATCATATATGATATATATCGTAAATAATTAATTATTATTGTTGTTATTTATTATAAATTGATTATAATCATTAAATTTAATGTCAAATGATCACAGAAGAAACTGAGGCTTCCATTGGAACTCATTTTTGGTTCCAAAGGAGCTGCAACAAAAATGAACCCCACTTGCTGAAAAGG
>JAAAKG020137359.1:0-12926 GCA_010014905.2 Druon quercuslanigerum
CCCTAAATGAGCCCTAAATTATGAAAAAGGTTTCATCTCGATACCTCAATAGTGTTGTGCCAGCTTAACATACCTTGAAATTTGAATAGTTTGAATTTCATCGAGATATAAAGGTTGTTAAAATATAATATCCACACGTTTCAGAGCAACTCTCAATGAATTTTCCTCCTCGAGTGGGATATGATCGATATTTTCGCCTCGAGATTCCAATCCACCTACTCTAAACAGACGCGTGCACAGTGCATCGTCCATATAGATATCATCAGATATCGCCGAAAGTTTCGCACGCTATCAACTCACAAGAGGCTAACGAACTTGGCACAAAACATGCAAACAGTTCGTGGTTCAGGGGCAGTGTTTATTGAGCTAGGAAGAAGCTTCGTCGAAAAATTAAAACACTATACTTCCTTTTTCTCGGAGATTTTGTTTAGGCATTGTCCGGGAAAAAAGGGCCATTTTTCGAAAACCGGGAATTTATCAAATTTATTTCTACTTTTGCAATAAATGTTCCTTTTATACTACATATTTTTGAATTTAAAGCTTGCGTTAGTAGCTCCTTCAAATACTAATTTCTTTTACATTTGAGAACGAAAACCTCTTTTTTATATATTTAACATAGTAATTATATAGATAATCTAAATTTATATAATTATGTAATAATAATTGAGATAATGGAGTTAAATTATACGTATAGTGTACAAGTTTAGTAAATAAATGTAAAAAACCGCTTTCCGGAAAAAACCGATATGAAATTATAGTGTCTTCAAATATCCAACATAACCAATTCCGATCCTGGGTCACTAAAACGCGAGTATCTATTTTTATATTCTGAAGTAAGATTAGTAGCTTCCTTGTGCAGAATTTTATCTGCTATTTATTAAATCGCAGACTCCACACTCTCCCGTACCCCCTCTTTCCCCCCTTTTTCAAACGATATCTTCTTCTCGCTTTTTCGCTTGATAGAGAACTGAATTTATAGAACGCAATAAGAAAGTACAACTATTTTTGACTATTCTTTCCAATTGAACAGTCTAATGTTATATTTCTAGTTCACAATTCATCTATTTTATCCAGTCTTTAACATTTTTGTTTGAAATTCGCACATTTTGATAGAAAATAGGTCATTTTGGATTCAAAATTCATCTTGAGCTAGAAAAGACGTGCTTGTTTTATTAAAAGTGACTTTTTTCTAGAAAAATTTAATTATATTGAAAATTCCAGCATATTCTTAAAAAGGAAACTTTTTACAGAAAATTCATCTTTCTTGGTTGAAAATGGCATGAAATACTAAAAAATGCAACTATATCATGGAAAATTAAACTATTTTTGATCCAGATTTAATATTTTTTGTTTAAAAATTCGATCATTTGGTTGGAGATTCATATTCGTATAGGTAAATGTAACTGTTCGTTGGAATATTATTTTTTTTCGGCTATTTGGTTAAATCACCATAGCTTCCCTGTTTTCAGAGGATTTTGGGTTCCGAGTTTGAAATCAGTTTTACAATAATTTATATGATACATTTTTCCTTGGAATTCTATAATAATTGATAATTTTTAAATTAAAATCATAATGCAGTTAATATTGAAAAGTTAATATTATAAACGCTTGAAATAAAGTCGGGAAAAATACCATTTTTTACCGGAAAACCGGGAAATAGCCTGGGTTTTTGTTAAGTTTGAGAGACAATCCTACTAGGCAATACATGCAAAGTTAGTTTTATTAAAAGGCGTAGATGATGTGTTCAGACGGGAAATTATTCGATATCGATTGATTCACTCATGTGGAAAGGATACGGGTATTATTAATGTTGCAACTGGAATAATCCGCCTTAATGAAAATAGATAATTCAAAGATCATTGTTCAGAAAATAATGAAAAATTAATTTAAAAATAGTTGAATCTCTAGTATTTTTATATTTTCGAGTCGAAATTTTTAAGAAAAATGGGAATATATATATATTGATCTTAACTCTAAAAAACTATAAATTTGTGAAATTTCACTAGTTGCTTAGTGGCAATGTATGAATGATTTATTTAGGCTTTATATGTATATTAATTAAAAGAAGGTTATAGACGTGAGAAACCTGGCAAATAGCAAAGTTCAATAAAAGATCACGATTGTGTAACATTTCCAAATTTATTGAAGTAATATAAGAAGGCAATATTGTGAAACTTGTAGGTACATAGGCTACGTCACCTCACCAACACAACTTAATGACTTCAAAATCGAAAAATTAGAATTATTTACACAGTTAATCTATTTCACCTTCCTTTATTCACGTCAAAAATAATCCCACAGAAACACCACGAAATTTTATAAAATACGCAATAGAACACCTGACACATGTTGAGTCGTTCACTACACTTCCAACATTTTGTATCGAAAATATTTGCCAAGAATAGATCACATATTGACTTAACTAAAAAAAAACTGATAAATTTTTTACTATTACATCAGTGAAATTCTAATAAATTACTGTTTCATCAGTCAAACACTCAATTACGTATTAAAATAGTATAATTTTCACTAATTCAGAATAGAGAGTATAAAACTTAGATTCACAATCCATTAAAAGGAGGTATGTGAAGAATGATGATGCAGAGAGGAAAGATAACTATTAGATCTGAAGGATCAAGAATTTTTAAAGAAATTGCAATAAGAAAAGTTTTTATATGTTAGAAAACTGGATATCTTATGTGGCACGGAAGTTATAAATTATTTAACATTATAGAAACCAATTCCGAACCATCCGACCGTGATTGCTGTACGTCACTTCTCATGATATTATCGAAATAGTACACCACCTCTTGAGCTAATTAGATTTTCAAGATCATTTTTGAAGTTCAAACTTGTTTAAAAAAGTCGCAATTTCTACGATTTGTCTTTAGATGTCCATCGTCTAAACTGAAGAAATACTGAGATCACGATGGACAACTTTTTTTAAATGTGCAATTAACTAAAAAAGTTACTGATTTTGGAAAAAAAGCAGAAGTCCGAGAATTTCACTTTAAGTAACAGTCAAAAATATTCAAGGCTGCGACATCCCGTGCAGAAATTTCCCCACTTTCCCTTTTTAAAGTTGGGTTCTGATGAGCCCCCTGTCAGAATATCTAGTCTAGAAAAAACTGTTTGGGGCCCCTATCAGAATATCTAGTCTAGAAAAAACTGATGGGTGCCCTGTCAACTTCTAGTGAAGAATTCCATGCGTTGTATAGATATGGCAAGTCTATCTGTATCTAATGGGGCCCCGACCAGAGAACTCCTGAAATCTTATATTGCCTAAAATATAATGTGGAGGTTTTTGGAGATTTCAGTATGCAGAAATAATGTTTTTATGAGTATTTAAGCACGAATGAATATTTTTTACGGAGCCAGGCAGTACTAAGCCGACAATTTTTTTTTTAAGAAAAAAAATTCTAAGTTCCATCTTTATGGAAAATTATAAATGTTTCGAAAAAATTACATTTTATTTCAATCCTAAAAATTGTAAAACGGTCTAAAGCACATAAAAACCAAAGCTTACATGAAACTGTAACAAATTTTGTTATTAAAAAAAGGTGAAAGTTCAGTATCAAATTTCTAAGTTCCGTCTTTAAACATTTTAAATGTAGGAGTCCCACTGGGGTCTTCTCTTTAATTTGGTTAGGCAGGATGACCCTACAAAAACCCTACTGGAAAATCTAGTAGGGCCCCCCATTGCCTCAGCGTAACGTTCCAGATCGGACTCCCAACTAGTTTTCCTCATTAAAGTCAGGCTCGAAATAGGAAAAACTAGTCAGAGCCCCACTGAAGCTCTTTCGAAATTTCTTCACGGGATAGCCTCTTTTAGCACCTTTTAAAGATAAAGCCCCTATAGTCACTTTTTTGAGTGAAAACATCACTTTAGGCACTTTTCTTTCTATAAATTAATCCATTGTTTTACCCAATATTGAATAAAAGCATATATTTACTTAAATTCTTTGGAAATATGTTAGGGTGCTTAAAAAGATTTGCAAAGAATTTTAAATTAATGTCAGTAATTTAATGGGAATTCAAAAGATTAAAAATATTTCAAGGTATTTAACAAATTTCAAGGTTTTTCTAATAGATATTAATAATTTGAAGGAGTTTTAAAGGATCTATAAGGTTTTAGGGTATTCTTAAAAATTTCAATTAATTTTGAAGAGTTTGAATTCTCATGTATTCTTATATATTCCATTAGGTTCTTTTAATTCTCTTGAGTTCAATGCATTTTCCCATAATTTCTAATTGTTTTCGGTTAACTTAAATTTTTTGCAATTCACCTTGAATTTTGATGATTTGAATTTCATCTTTTTTAATTTGACTTAAGTTGTTTTGAAGTCTCATGAATTGAGTTGTGAAATTATCCTGAATTTGTTAAAATTTACCTGAAATTCTCAAACATTTCCGCAAATTATTTTGGGCTCAAGAATTTAACAGTAAATTAGTCATATTATTATTGAACATCAGTAATTTATTTTTAAATAATTTCACTAAGTTGTTGGAAAAATAGTCACTGTTGGTTACTTTTTCTGTTTAAATAGTTCACTATTTTCAAGTAAAATAGACTGTGTTAGTCCTGAAAATAATAAATTGAAAATGTATAATTTAAATTTAACAAAATATTATACCAATTATAAAAGATTCTATGACTAAAATGTTACAAAATTAGAATTTTTGGTCTTTAATATTAGCGTTCAGAGTAAATGAGAAATTAGTCATGGAAAAATCAGGAAAAATAAACGGTATCCATAACATTTTTTTTTTGTACATTTTTGTTTAAACGTATTAATTAGCGCAAACATATTTTTCAAATTTTGTAGATCATTACAAACAACTTTATGTTAACCGGTTTTAACAAATTCAACTCCGACCTAATGTCCATACTAAAATTATTTACATTAAAAATTAACATTTAGCTTTTGTTCATTTAGGGAAGTATAGTTACGAACACTGAATTGAATTTTAGCTGGTCTTCGATCCAATAACTTTTCGTTGCATAGAAAATTTACAAACTCTCCGGCAACTAGTTTATCGAAAATTGGTAAAGCAAAGTTTGAATGCTTCGTGGTTGGAAGTGACAAAGTTTGAATGGCCTTAAAAATTGAACATATAAAACGCCGTAATTAATTCAAATTTTTTTAATATTTAATGACGTAGAATTTAAAAATATTAGTTTTTCGCTAAAAACTTTTAAATAGCAAGCCTCTAATAATAGGTGAGCATCTAAATTTGAATTTTGTAAATTTAAAGCCTTTTAAACTAGAAACATTTGAAACGTTCAAACTGTTGAAGGGGAGAAACCTCTGCGATAAATGAAATTTTTCTTTTAAATTGAAGAGAATCTATTAATAAAGAAATTAAAATTCAAACTTTAATTGAATATTTGTCATCTCCAGCTTTGTTATTAAAGTGGCTTGGAGTCATCCTCATTCCAAATGCCTGGAAGTCAAAAATGAAAAACAAGCAAAGTAGACAGATATCGTGTCGAGAATATAAATGGCAACAAATTTAGCGTTCAAAAGTTTAATTAAATTTTTTGAGTTGTAATTTAACCAGTGTGCTCAATTTAATTAAAAATGTAATTTCCGATAAGATTATCTGGGTCGAATCAAGTTGAATTTGATTCAACTGAATCAAAATATCCATTACTGTAAAAAATTAGCTGTTTTAATTTGAGTCCGGATTTTCTCTAAATATTCAGGAAAAATGTTTACTGATTATGGATTATTTCTCACAGATTCAAATTGAGAGAGGGCGCTTAAAAATAAAGCGCGAAAAATCTTCCAAGACTAATGTAATCAGCAACACCTCGTTAATATTTTGGTGCTCTGATTTTTGATCGTCACGTACACTATCGAATTTCGAACAAACGATCGATCGTTTCCATTCGCACTTAGTTCTTATCAAGTCTCGTATAAAAAGGAGCGAGAGGGACAAAGAAAGACGAGAATAAAAAGAGAAAAGTAACATGTGACGATTGCTATTTGATATTTCTTCGCTTGTCAATTATTGCTTGTGGAATTATTTTTGCTCCTATCAATTAATCGCCAAATATAAAGAGCAGTAGTAATGATTATTTTTATATGGAGAGACTTTTCATATAAGCAGATGATATTATTATTTTTATTAATACGACAGAATGAGGAAACCAGAAATCACAGTCCGTTATGTTTTTCAACTAAACCCCCTTTTTTGCACTCAAATTTGGAAAATCCCGCAAAAAGACCTAAATTCGAGAAATTGTACTCAATATTCCTCTTGTCTACAAAATTTCGATTTAACTTCTAAGTATCATAACAGAAATTCAAAATATCAGAAAAAAACGAGACGCTTTAAAAGAAATTCTTTTTGATGACTCCAATTTGAAATCTTTCCTAAACGACTTACTTACTGATTTTGTATAATTGTAGGATATCGTCGATAGCGAAGAAATCGCTGATAATTCAATTGAGAAACTAACCCCGTAAGATAAATCAGCCATTGTATTTGCAAATCAAAAACATCCTTGTGAAAGCCACAGGCTAATATTTCAATTAAAAATATTGCACACTTAAGAAAAAAGACAGGTTTTTAACCAAAGAGATGAATTGTTGACAAAGTAATTAAACTTTTAGCCAAAAAAAATTTTTTATTTTAAATCACAAACAACTGAAATTTCAAGGAAAAAAGGACAAATTTTCTGTTAAAGAGTTAAACTTTTTAACCTGAAAATACGAATTTTCAACCTAATTATTAAATTTTCAAGCCAAAAAGATGAATATGAAAATCCAACTACTTTGGGTTGAGAGCTAATTACTTTTAATTTCAAAGTCTATGATTATATTTTTGTTTAAGAATTCATCTATTTTTGTTAAAATTCTAATATTATGTTAAAAATTTTATTATTTTCTTAAAAATAGAAACTTTTTTTGTTGAAAAGTGAACTGCTTGATTGAAGGTTCAACTATTTTGTTAAACATTCATTTTCAACCCAAAAAGAGGAATTTTCTTCAAATTTTAATTCCGAAAATAAGTTAATTTTACATCAAATATTTGAATTTTTTACCAAATTGTTAAATTTTGCAAACCAAAATTACGCATTCTCCAGAGACCAAATTAATTTTCAAGTCGAAAATATGAAATTTCAACAGAAAAGTTCATTGTTTCCAAATACCTGAATTTAGTACCAAAATAGTTGAGTTTCTAACAAAAAAAGTTTAATTTCCAACCAAAAAGAATTACTCAAACCAAATTGTTAGATTTTCCACAAAATAATTCAGTCACAGGAAAAACAAGAATTATTAACCGAAAAAGATTAATTGTCAGCAAAACATGTAATATTTGATATTTTAACCAAGAAATTTGTTTAATTTAAAAAAATAAGAAACTTTTGAATTCTGCTAACAAAGACTAATTTTTCGCAAAAAATATTATAATTGATATTTCCACTGAAAAGCATTTTAATTTTATATTTTTTACACACAAAAAACATTTTACTAGTCCAATTACAGAAGCTCCATTAACAATCGAAACTGTAAGGGTTGAATTTTCAGTCAAAGAATTAATTTCGTATCCAGAAAAAAATGCATTTTCAAGAAAATAAATAAATTTCCAAATAAATTGTTTAATTTTTAACTAAAAACTACTAAAAACTAAATTGTTAAATTTTTAACAACGTAGTTCAACTTTCAACCAAGTAGTTGAATTTTTTACTAAACAAGATTTTAATTTGAGATAAAAAACAGATGAATGGAAAATAATTAAGTGAAAATGCATAATTGTTTTTTTTATTTTCACCCTTGAGTTTAAATTGTTTAATTTTACATTTCAACGAGATTTAATTTTAAATTCTTAATTTTTATTCATTTGAATTAAGAATTTCTACAATAAAAATTATAATTAAGCTTCAATTATAAAAGTTTAAAATTCAAGAGTTCCACTTTGCTATTCGGTTCTGATTAATTAATTTTTTTTTAATTACTACTATAAGAGTTGGTTTTGGTCACCCTGTATTCGACATAATTTTGACTCTTCGTGTTAATGAACCTAATAAGGAGCGTAACGCGTGGCGTTTAATAGTTAACGATGTAACGCCTCGCAGCGCGATGAACGATTAACGCCCATCGATCGTCTGGATACTCTGGAAATCAGAGATCCCCCCTGCAACCACGTGGAGGGAGACAGGACGTTTTACGAATGTACCATACAATGATGTCAGCTCATTAGACTCAATTTAAGAAGAGTGCTCTCTTGCAAACCAGACCAATATCATCTTTGCTCTCACGAGTCAAGTGTTCTTTCTTAAATGAGATATTTCAACACGGAGTATTCTTGGAAATTAGTTGAAAATTATGGTCCCTTTAATTTAATTTTCTACTATTTTAGATGCAAATTCAATCATTTCTGCCAAATCAGAGCTTTTGTGTTTTAAGAATTGGACACTTGAAATCATTTACACGACTTCTACTACATCTACACACCTGTTTTTTGACCTGCTGCTAATGTACCTTAATTTTTATAATTCGCTCAACTCCCGATGCAAGAACCCCCTGCTTTACGATATTCCTAGAAATTATGACTTTCGCAGTGTAAAGCGTAACGAACAGCTCGAGGACCGCCCTCTCAGCGCGTTAGTTGCATCAGGTTGAGGCATGCGTCCAAATCCAACAGAAATTATTGAGTGTATTAACATACACATTCTTTTACTTGTAATACCGCGAAAGATAATAAAATTCATTGTCTAATCAGCCAAAATTGAAGGCCAAACGTCAATGTTATATATAAAAAATATTGCCAACAAAACCATGAAATTTCGATGTTTTCGAAAAACTAAAATAAGTCTAGCAGTGTGGCCGTAGGTTAAGAAAAACTTGAAAATCAGGGAATTTTATTTGTGAGGGAGAAGTCAGGAATTTTAAAGAATTTTGTTAAAAAGAAATCCTTTTTTGTTGAAAACAAATCTTCTTGGCTTGAAATGTTTTTTTTTTGGTTAAAAATGCAACTGTTTAGTTAAAAATTAACTTTTTCAGGGTGGCCACTATGCAAGGAAAGCGGGAATTAGCCTGGAATTTTAAGCCCCGGGAAGAAACCGGACATATATTTCAAAACCGGACATTTTCAGATTTGTTTTACTTTTGCATCATCTCGCTCTTCGAAAAAGTGTGTTTAAAATTGTGTTCTGCGTTCATTCTATATTTAAGATTTTAAAGTTATTGTTTCTTTCATATTTGAGAAAGACAACTTCCATTTTAGATATTTAACACAATAATTACATATGTAACTTGCAATTCAGTTTAATCTATCAGATTGCAAACTATTTCCCCTATTCCCCACTTTCGCTGCTTTTTAATGATTTCCTATTTGTGCAGCCGTATTAAAAAGAATTCCCCGTTTCTTGTTTTTTCGCTTATATGATAATACCTGATTTAATCGAACTCACGAGAAAATTCAATTATTTTTGGTTGAAAATTAATTCTTTTTAATTGAAAAGTCTACTACTATATTTTCGGATATGAATTAATTCTTTCTCTGGAACATTAGTTTTTGTATTATAGGAAATTGTTTCTTTTGAATTGAAAATTCACCTTTGGTAGAAAACTCGTCTCGCTTATTAAAAGTGAATTATTTTTCATTAAAAAGTCAAATATTATATTTTTGTTCAGAGTTCTTCTCTTCTGACAAAAAATTTTAACATTTGGTTGACAATTTAATTATTTTGTTAAAATAGATAATTATTTTAATAATTATTTTAATTATTTTGTTAAAAATCCAATTCCTTTTTTTAAAGTTATCATTTTAGTTAAAAATGCAATTTTTCGTTGGAAGTTCGTCTGTTTGGATAGAAAGTACGTACTTTTACATTAATGTCTTTTTTTTTGTTGAAAAATCATTTTAATTTTTTTTTCTCGAAAATTCAACTTCCTTTTTTATTTAAAATTGCATTTTTTTCGAGAATTTGTCTTTCATCGTTTTCCAAAAATGCAACTGTTCGGGTGCAAAAATGAACTAAAATCGAATAAATTCACAATAAATTTAACTATTTTGTTGAAAAACCTTCTTTTTTTTGTTAAAATTTATCTATTCCATTTTTGGTTAGAACTTTTTTTTTGTTGAAGATTGTACTATTTGGTTTAATTTTGTTTTTTAGTTTTCGGCAAATTTAATTGTGTAAAGTTGCCTGCTTTGCATGCATTTCTGCTAATCTTTATTTTCGAAAACTACTCAAAATAAATAATTTATGTATAAATATTTTTCTACTGAATGTAAGTAGAAATGCTTACTAAAGCTATTTATAACGACTTTACACTATATGGTTCGTACACTAAAAGAAACTTTATAACAATACTTGCTATTTCAATGTTCATACTTGATATAATCGATTAAAACTTTAGGGAAATCGTGTAAATCTAAAAATGATTTGTAGCGTACTTACGAAACTTAACATTAGAATGTAAAAAGTTAATATCTTAAAAACGACATTGATGTATTCGACAGCAAATATTGATATTTTATGTATTAAAACGCAGAATAATAAAAATTGATAATGACATTATCAAATAATATAAAAGCAATTACAGAAATTATTAGTTTGATGCACAAAATAATCTTCTGCGAATTAATATAGTCAATGAGAAAGCGAACAGAAATAAGAGATATTTATTTTCTGCGATAGCCGCTAACAGGAATTGTAAGCTTCAGTTTAGGATATTCCCAGTCACTATATCAAAAAATCCGAATAGCTCCGATAATCTCCCGAGGTTAGTCGAATCCGCCAATCGTAGCACATAGCCAAGCGCTCACAAGGTGAATTGGTGTGAATCGGATATGTCACTCAGCACTCTATTTGTTTACAAAAACGAAAAACCTATAGATATTTTTGGATTGAATTCAATCCCAGTATTGACCTAATTTAAATAGAATATTTTTCTGTTTTTACTTTTAATTTTGAATATTTCTAAGTCGAGTTATTAAGCATCATGCCATTTCTCACAATTCCAAAAACTTTCACCACTTAGTGTATAAGGTATCTTCAAACCCCTTCTCTCAGCGTGATTTGCGTGCTATTAGTTAGTTACCTGAGCGAATGTGTGTTCTACAGTGTCATGCATACAAATACTAATAGTGATAATGAAAATGTGAGTATTTATGTGCTATAATTGTGCATTGTGAGTTGACGGAGATTCACGACAGGTTTGCGAACTTGTCCTTTTGGTATTTTCGCCCATCACATTCTTTTCGAATGATTCATAATTTTTAGTATAAACTTTAACAAATTTATGAATCCTCTACTAAAATGTGAAAGAATTATTCTAATCTTTCCAATATTTAACATTAATGTCCTGCTTGAATTATTTTTCTAATTATTTCTGTAGCAACAAAGTAAATCATGTGAAACATAAGCTCTAAGTTTTAAAGTTAGGCGTTGATATTCTTTTACTTAAGTAGAAAAAGGAATTCCTTACTGCAATATTTTATTTTTATTTTCGGGCTGTCAGTTTGTTGAATTAACTGCGGAAAACATATACTTTAACTAGTATTTTTTTACAAGTTTTGTAGAACTTACATAAATTTTCCAAAGTAAATTTTTTATATATCATTAATAGATAGTATATTCCTTTTTGATATACATACCCGATTTCCCTAAATCGGAAAAGATTATAATAAACTGTAATATCGGTTCTAACGTATTATGTAACTAAATTTCTATGAGTGTAGCAAACGAATAATTTACATCTGCAGAGTAAAAGGAAATTTTTATAAGGCATACTTTCATTTGAAGTGGAAACCAATATTTATAAGAAAAAAGAGTCGAGAAAATATATTTCGTTCACTTGAACCTTTAAAACTTCAGGTACGTCGAACGCTTTAGAATGAGCTTTAATAATTCCTTAAAAAATAAAAGCGTCAATATCACAAAAGATTTCAATTCATAAACTCATTTTCTCCTACATAATTTATATTTTCCGACATTTTTCAATAGAAATTCCGTATAATTGATGGTACGCCATTTTTGATGAATTATTTGAAATTAAATTTTGGCACGAACTCATATTTTGCTGCCGCCAACCTACAGTAGGAGTAAAAAGTAGGGGCGGTGAGGTCGAAGTAGAGAAGGGGGACGTTGGTCTTAGAAGGGGTTGGTGAGTGGAGGCAAACATCGAAAGGAGGTGGAGGAGGAAAAAATGTCGGCGGCGGAGAATCGTGACCCGCGAAAAAGGAAATGGTGGCGGGTTATTGTGCGGGGGTGGAAGTGGCTGGTGGGAGAGGCGGTAGCGGTGGCGATTCTGAAGCATTTGTAGTATTTGTAGGTCGTTGCATTTTATAACGTAACTTCTCGCACCCTACGACGCGCAATGACGCAATGACGCGAACAAGTCACCTGAAACGATAGGCGTAAGTTCTACATCGAGAGCATTCACGCGAGATGTAAACTTACACGTGCTCTTATCGCTCAATTATTATTATCCAACTATTGTTCCATATTTCTTTTACATATCATAATTCGTACCCTTTCCTCCTCACCTTTTTTGAAAAAAGAGTTCCTCTTTTTTTCCCTGTTTTCAAGAAACTTCTCCTTTTTCACGTTTTTTTGCGGTTAAATACGAACTGAGTTAAAGGAAACCAGTATGAAAATCCAACTACTTTTGGGTGAGAGCTAATTCCTTTTAGTTGCAAAGTCTATGATTATATTTTTGTTCAAGAATTCATCTTTTTTAGTTAAAATTCTAATATTATGTTGAAAATTTTATTATTTTCTTAAAAATATAAACTATTTTTTTTTTGAAACCTCAACTGCTTGATTGGTGGTTCAAATACTTTGTTAAACATTTATTTTATTGGCGGAAGATTACACTTTTTTAATTCTTGTTTTGATAATTAATTATTTATTTGGATTTCAAAGGATGAAAATTAACATTTTAAATAAAATTTATCTATTTAAA
>JAAAKG020137360.1:0-12926 GCA_010014905.2 Druon quercuslanigerum
TCCTCCCACCCTGTCACAAATCTCAAACCAACCTAACCTTAACTTTCACACAAATCTGTCTCAATCCTCAAAAATATTCTTATCCCCTTTACAATTTCACAATCCCTCAAACAAACTCTTTCAACCAAACCCTTCTATACCCTCCTCCAATTCACTCACCTTAAATTTCACCACAATTATCGAAACTCGGAAACGGAAGTCCAGCTCTTATTAAAGCTTTATTATTTTTTTTATTTTTCTGCTGAAATTCTAAATTTTTATTTAAAAAATCTTTCACGACACAATAGAGCACAAATTTAGCGTTATTCGCAGCAGGTAGTTTCTAGGGCAATTTTTGTTTTGTGAAACAAGAAAGAATGGCGTCGCTGACAAAAATTTTTTTTTTACATTTTTGGTGTAATTTTTTTTTAATCTTTCACGACACAATTAAGCGAAAATAGATCAGAATTCAACACAATTTTCAATTTGAAAAAAATGGCGAAGCTAATATTAAAATTTTATTATTTTTGCGTAGGACATATAAAAATTTTTCTTTTAAATTTTGAGCTTTAATTTTTTTTTAGAATCTTTTACGGCGCAATTAAGAGAAAATGAACCACAATTCAACAAAATTTTCATAAAAAAAAAATAATTGGCGAGGCTCTCATTTTTTTTTTAAAATCCTATGCTGCACAATAGAGTACAAATTACGCAGTATGCGCTGCAACAAAAAAAGAATGACGCGGCTCACGTAATTTTTTTTTTTAATGTTTGATCTGAAATTTTTTTTTTCAAAGAAACTTATTACGGCGTAATTAACCGAAAATCGATCAGAATTCAAAACAATTTTCAGATTGAAAAAAATGGCGAAGCTAATATTAAAATTTCATTTTTTGGCGTGGGACATATAAAACTTTTTCTTTTAAATTTTGAGCTTTAATTTTTTTTTTTAATCTTCTAACGCGCTATTAAGGGAATATAGACAACAACTCAACACATTTTTCATTTAAAAAAAAAATTGGCGAGACTCTCATTTTTTTTAAATTTGTGCTGCGCAATAGAGTACAAATTACGCAGTATGCGCTGCAGGTAGTTTCTAGCCCAATTTTTTGTTTTGTCAAACAAAAAAAAAATGACGCGGCTCACGTAATTTTTTTTTGTTTCATCTGAAATTTGTTTTTCAAAGAAATTTTTTACGGCGTAATTAAGCGCAAATTGAGCAGAACTCAAAACAAGTTTCATTTAAAAAAAAAAAAAAGAAAAAGAACAAAAAAACCAATTGGCGAAGCTGATATTAAAACTTAATTTTTTTTTATTTTTGTGCTGAAATTCTTATTTCTTGAACAAATCTTTTCCGGCACAATAGAGCACGAATGTAGCAGTATGCACAGCAGGTAGTTTATAGCCCAAGTTCTATTCTATCTAACAAAACAAAAAATGGCGTGGCTGATATAAAAGTTTTTTTTTTTAATTTTCAAGCTGAAATTTTTTCTAAAAGAATCTTTTACAGAGCAATTAAGCGAAAATAAAACAGAGTGCAACACAATTTTCATAAAAAAAAAACAAAAAGAACAAAAAGGAATAAAATTGGCGAGGTTGACATTAAAATTTTATTATTTTTTTATTTTTGTGCTGAAATCTCATTTTTTCAAAAAATCTTTCGCGGCACAAATTTGTCAGTACGCGCAGCAGGTAGTTTCCAGCTCAAATTTTTTTTGTTAAACAAAACAAAAAATTGCAATTTCTTACAAAAAAGTTTTTTTTTAATTTTTGAGCTGACATTTTTATTTCTTTTTTTCAAAGAATCTTTTACGTAGTAATAAGGCGATGATTGATCACAATTCAACACAATTTTCATTTTTTTTCAAACAAATAAAAATAAGTTGGCGAGGCTGACATTAAAATTTTATTATTTTCTTATTTTTGTGCTAAAATTCTCATTTTTAAAAAAAATCTTCCGCTGCACAATAAAACACAAATTTAGCAGTATGCGCAGCAGGTAGTTTTCAGCCCAAGTTCTTTTCTATCAAACAAAGCAAAAAATGGCGTGGCTGACATAAAAGTTTTTTTTTTTTTTAATTTCTTAGCTGAATTTTTTTTTTTCAAAGAATCTTTTACGTCACAATTAAGGGAAAATCGATCTCAACTCAGCACAATTTTAATTTAAAAGAATAAAAAAATAAATTGGCGTGGCTTATATTAAAATCTTATAATTTTTTTTCCTTTTGTGCTGAAATTTTTATTTTTTTTTTTAGATTCTGTTACGGCAGAATTAGGCGAAAATTGGCCTCAATTCAACCCAATTTTCATTTTAAAAAAATCAGCGAAGCTGATTTATAAAATTTTAATATTTTTAATTTTTGATCTAAATTTTTTTTTTAAGAATCTTTTACGGCGCAATAGAGCATAAATTTAGCAATACGTGCAGCAGGTAGTTTCTAGTCCAAGTTTTATTGTGTGAAACAGAAAAAAAGCATTGGTGATATAAGAGTTTTTTTTTTAATTTTTGAGTTTTTGACATTAAAAATGATTTTACTTTTTATTTTTGTGATAAAATTCTCTTTTTTTAATCTTATGCTGCACAATAGAGCACAAATTAATTGAGCAGCATGATCAGCAGGTAGTTTCAAGCCCAAGTTTTCTTTTGTCAAAAAAACAAAGAATGGCGTGGATAACGTAATTTTTTTTTAATTTTTGATCTGAATTTTTTTTAAGAATCTTTTATGGCGCAATTAAGCGAAAATCGAGCACAATTCAACACAATTTTAATTTTTTTCGTAAAAGAAAAAGAAAAATTCATGTATTTCCTTAAAAATTATTCTTTTTCGGTAGAAATAATATATTACACGCCAAGGCCAGTAAAATTAAAAACTTAGTTCCTTAACTTAAAGTAAACTGTATTTTTATGAGAAATTGATCTTTTTCAGTTAAAAATTTCTCTATTTTGTTAAAAAATTTCTTTGTCTGTTAGAATTTTGAATTGAAAACTTAACTATTTTTTTAAAACGATTATTTAATTTAAAAATTTATTTTTTTGGTTAAAAAGGAACGAATTTTGTTAAAAATTCGTTTTTTGTTTTGCTCAAAACTGTTATTATTTTGTTAGTTAAAAAAGTAACTGTTATATTTTTCCTGGATAATTTATCTTTTTAATTTAGAAATCGACTTTTTTTCAAAAACTCATCTTTTTCAGTTAAAGATTCTATTCTTTTAGTAGGAATTACATATTTATCGAAATTTCATTTTTTTCATTAAAATTATTTTTTTTTGTTATTGAAAATTAATTGTTTTACCTACAAATTAAACAATTAATTTTTTGAAAGAAGTGTTTATTTACAGAATTTAATCTTTTTGGTCAAAAGATCATCTGCTGGTTTGAAAATTTAACTATTTTGTTGTTAATTTATTTTATTTCGTTAAAAACGTATATTTCCTTAACTTAAAATTAAATTATATTTTTATTCGAGTTTGATCTTCTTCTTAACTACATGTTTAAAAAAAATTTTATTTAAAAATTTATTTCCACGGTTCAAAATTTGACAATTTGAAAAAAAAAATTTTTTGGTTCAAAATTATACTTTTTTACTAACAATGTAGATATTTCATTTTTTCAGAAAAACTAATCTTTTGCAGCTCGAAGTTTTCTTTTTTTTACGAAATTTGTTTCAAATTAACCAGTTTTTTTTTTTTTGAAAATCATTAAAACTGTGTGTAGAGATATCAGCTATAACACTTTTTGTTACCATAATTTCCGATAAAAATGCTATCGAAAACTCAAATTCAGTAGAAAAATCTTTTTGAAATGAAGAATATTAGATATTTCGTAATGGACAGAGATAATATAAAGGGATTAAAAATTAGAGATAAATAATCGTCCTATTTTTCATTATTAGAATGTTTTATTTTTTGAAAATTTTACAGTTCGAAAATATTATTATTCAAGATTTTTTTAATTCTGTAGCATTATAAGGTTTTTCAAAGAATTTTATCATCAAGGAATTTTTAATTTATGTGATACTATGTAATCTTATTGAATTTTTATTATTTGAAAATTTTTTTTAGGAAATTTCTCAATTCGAGAATTTTTTTAATCAGGAATTTTTTAATTCTATAATATTATACATTTTTCCGGAATTTTATTATTCGGCTGTTTTATTTCTTGGGAATTTTAATTTTCGCAAATTTTTAAATTCTGTAATATCATGAACTTTTTGTTAATTTTCTTTTTCGAAAATTTTAATTATTCGGAATTTACAATTCGGAAATTTTGTAATTCAGTAATCATTAAATTTTTAATTATGTAATATTTCAATTTTTCAGGAATTTTTTTCGGATATGTTATTTTTTTGGAATTTTATGGGACGACTGAAAAATAACGAAAAATAAAATTCCAGACACTGCAAAATTTCCGAAAAATAAAACTCTTGAATAATAAAATTCACAACAGTTGATAATATTACCGAATTATAAAGTTCCCGAATTGTAAAATTCCTTAATTTAAACAATAATTACAATTTGTTCATAAATTTGTTTTATTGATTAAAAATACCATAATAAATTTTTGTTTTTTTTTCAAATAATTTTCAATGTTTAAAATTTCGAAAATTATTTTTTGAATTTAAAATAAAAATAATTTTAATTTAATTATTTCTGGATAAAAAAAATATTTCACAAAAATCGATTTTTAAATTTACATATATTTTTTTTCTCAAATTTTCAAACTTGAAAATGGGCTATTTTTACACCTTTTAAATTACCAAACTTGCCCCTCGAAACCATATATAAATTGAAGATTCGATTTTTGCGAACTTTTTTTTTTTATTTTTATAAACAATGCACATTCAAAAAATTCTTCACATAGAAATTTTTCATTAAAAATTATTGTTTTTTTTAAATTCAAATATTAATTTTTGAATTTTTAAGGAATAAAAATAAGTTAAAAATATAAATATTTATTTTTATATTTTTAATCAATAAAACATATTTATAAGAAAAATTGTCTGTCGGAACTTCATTATTCGGGAATTTTCCATGTCGGTATTTTTATTTTTCGGGAATTTTCCAGTTCGGGAATTTCACAGTATCAGGAATTTTATTTTTTAGGATTTTTCAGTCGTCCCAATTTTATTATTCGGGAATTTTTTAATTCTTTTATATTATAAATTTTTCTAGAATTTTATTATTTTGAAATTTTACTTTTGAGGAATTATCCGATCCGGGAATTTTTTATTATTCATGAATTTTTCAATTCTGTAGTATTATAAGTTTTACGAGAATTTAGTTATTAAAAAAAATTTCAATTCTGTAATATTATAAAATTTTTACAAATTTTATTATTCAGATATTTTATTTGTTGTGAATTTTATCATACGGGAATTTAACAATTTTTTAATATTGTAAACGGTTCAGGAATTTTCCAATTAGGGAATTTTCCATGTCGGTATTTTTAATTTTCGATAATTTTATGATTCGCGAATTTTAATATTTTTGCAATTTTCCAATTCGTTATTCTTATTTTTTGGTGATTTTATTATTCGGGAATTTTACAGTTCGAGATTTTTATAGTATCGGAAATTTTATTTTTTAGGATTTTTCAGTCGTCCCAATTTTATTAGCCGGGAATTTTTGAATTCTGTAATATTATAAATTTTTCTAGAATTTTATTATTTTGAAATTTTATTTTTGAGGAATGATCCAATTCGGGAATTTTTTATTATTCATGAATTTTTCAATTCTGTAGTATTATAAGTTTTACGAGAATTTAATTATTCAAAAAATTTTCAATTCTGTAATATTATAAACTTTTTACAAAGTTTGTTATTCAGATATTTTATTTTTTGGTAATTTTATTGTACGGGAATTTTACAATTTTGTAATATTTTAAACGGTTCTGGAATTTTTGAATTCGGGAATTTTCCATGTCGGTATTTTTAATTTTCGGAAATTTTATGATTCGCGAATTTTAATATTTTTGGAATTTTCCAATTCGTTATTCTTATTTTTTGGTGATTTTATTATTCGGGAATTTTACAGTTCGAGATTTTTATAGTATCGGAAATTTTATTTTTTAGGATTTTTCAGTCGTCCCAATTTTATTAGCCGGGAATTTTTGAATTCTGTAATATTATAAATTTTTCTAGAATTTTATTATTTTGAAATTTTATTTTTGAGGAATGATCCAATTCGGGAATTTTTTATTATTCATGAATTTTTCAATTCTGTAGTATTATAAGTTTTACGAGAATTTAATTATTCCAAAAATTTTCAATTCTGTAATATTATAAACTTTTTACAAAGTTTGTCATTCAAATATTTTATTTGTTGTGAGTTTTAGTTGACGGGAGTTGTACCATTTTTATGATTCACAAATTTTAATATTTTTGGAATTTTCCAATTCGTTATTCTTATTTTTCGATGATTTTATTATTCGGAAATTTTCCACTTCGGGAATTTTCCAGTATGGGGAATTTTATTTTTGGGGATTTTTCAGGCGTCCCTGAAAAATCGGAAATTTTTAATGAAAAGTAAATTGTTATACCATTATTGAGTATAGATATAATCTTCTTCCTCGTCGTCTGCCTTAATCTGATTCACAAAAGTGAAGAGAAGAACTGCCACGAATGCAGCAAAAATGATAAATTTCGAAAAATCCATGATGATAACTTGACTGCGTTTGTAAACTGTTTACTGATTTCAATTAAGGTTTTGCGCTCTTATATACTAAATTCTTATCGCTTCTTCTCTGCTTTGTCATCTTATTTTCGACTTTTTTGTTTTCCACCTTAGATACATATTTTAACGTTTAAGAAAAAATAATGCGTATGAAATTAGCATTATTTCGTATGACTGAGTTAGCAAACAGAAAACGGTGATGTGTCACCAAACACATTCACGATGATGACATTAAAAATTAAGATGAAAACAACTTTTGTTATTGACGATTTAACTGGAAAATCAGGGCATCATTCAATAGAATGTAGAAATAAACATTATTTTATCAAAGAATCTTAAGGCTTTGAGAAATTTTACAATAACAATAAACAATTTAAAAGTGCTTCGTAATTTCTAAATTTTTAAAACAAATACGGATAGGAAGAAAGGAAAATACTGAATAATAACATTCATGATTTGGATATTTTCCGAATATGGAAATTTTCGAAAAATAGAATTCCCGAATTTTAAAATTCACAAATAACAAAATTCCCGAACAATAAAAATCCCAAACAGTTTATAATATAATCAAATTGGCAAATTTCTGAATTGGAAATTTCCTAAACAGTGCAATATCCCAATCGGAAAATTCCTGAATAATAAAATTTCCGTACTGTTCATAAGATAACTCAATTAGCAAATTCCTGATGAAAAAAATTCTCCGATGGTAAAATTCCTGAAAAACTAAATTCCCGGGACGACTGAAAAATATCCAGAAAAAAATTCTTGAGACTGTAAAATTTCCGAATTAGACAATTCCCAATTTATAAAACTCTAGTAAAATTCCCGACAATATAAAATCCCCATATTGGAAAATTCCGAATAATAAAATTTCCGAAAAATAAAATTCCCGGATTGCAAAAATCCCGAATATTAAAATTCATGAATAATAAAACTGCCGAAATATAAAATTACCGAAATGGAAAATTTTTTGAATAATAAAATTCCCTAATATTAAATGCCCGAATTAGAAAATTCCCTGATGAGAAAACTGACAACAGTTTATAATATTACCGAATTGGAAAATTCCTGAATAATAAAATTGCCGAAAAATAAACTTACCATTTTGGAAAAATCCCGAACAGTTTATAATATAATCAAATTGGCAAATTCCCGAATTGGAAATTTACCGAACAGTAAAATTACCGAATAATAAAATTTCCTTACTGTTTGTAACATAACTGAATTAGCAAATTCCTGATAAAAAATTCTCCAATGAGAAACTTCCTGAATAATTAAATTCCCGGGACGACTGAAAAATCTCCAGAAAAAAAATTCCCGACACTATAAAATCCCCATGTTGGATAATTCCCGAATAATAAAATTTTCGAAACATAAAATTACCCGATTGCGAAATTCCCGAACATTAAAATTCGTGAATAATAAAACTACCGAAAAATAAAATTACCGAAATAGAAAATTCTCGAATAATAAAATTCCCGAAAATTAAATTCCCAATAATAAAATTCCCGAATTGGAAAATTCCCTGATGAGAAAACTGACGACAGTTTATAATGTTACCGAATTAGAAAATTCCGGATAATAAAATTCGAAACGACTGAAAAATTCTGAAAAATAAAATTCCCGACACTATAAAATTGCCAAATTGGGCGCAGTCCCAAATTTAATTTTAATTTTATAATTATTCCTATTTTACCTTATTTTAATTCATGTTCTAAATTTAATAACTCTCGCAACGTTTTTTTCCCCTATATACTCATTATTAATTTTACGCTCCATTTTATGTTCTTAAATTTTCTCATGTACAAAAAACGGTTCTCAAACACAGATTTTGTAGCACCTAGCGATATTCATTTTTGTAAAATTCGCTTTAGCGGAATTACTGCATTCTACTTTGTAATACGCGTTGAAATTTCAAAACACGCGCGCAACTTCGCCGAGAGAAGGGGACGCCGAAGCGGTCGAAATGCCCCTCCACCTTTCTCGAGAGCTCCGCGCTAATAGACGGACGATAGCCTCGCGCCGAGCGAGTTTAAAAGAGTTTTTATTCGTCCGAAACAGGGCACTCTCGCTCCGACCTCCGAGTGGACTAACCTTCACCTGTAGACGCCGGTAGTTGCCTTTCCAGGGTGAAAGTATTAGAGCGCAGGAATAGAGGTATTAAACTTACTACCCTTAGTATCTTTTATTCCATGAAAAACAACCCCTCCCGCTCTCTCTCTCTCTCTCTCTCCAACACCTCTTCTTCTCTCTTTAGAGATATCTCTCTCTCCTCCATCTCTCTCTCCAACATCCATCTCTCTCTCTCTCTCTCTCTGAAATCTCCCTCTCTCTCTCTCTTTCCAGGGGTCGGTTTACCTACAACGGTTCCGCGAACCCCAAAATCTTTTCCTTCTCACTAGAGGCTGGTTCACTTCAGCAGTTCGGCAAGCCTCGAATCTCTTTCTCACTCTCTCTCTCTCTCTCTCTGTCTCTCTTTGAGGTTGGTTTACCTATTTTCACTGTTCTGTTAACATCGCTACCATCTGTTTTTTTCACAAGGTCGGTTTACTTTTCTTGCAGTTCCGTTAACCTTGTTCTCATTTTTTCTTTCAAAGGGTTTGTTTGCTTTCTTGTAGTCCCGTAAACCCTGTTCTGACTATTCTTTCTCTTGAGGTCGGTTTACCTAATTTTCGCTGTTCCGTAAACCTCTCTCTCTCTCTTTCTTCATGCTCTCCCACTACTTCCTTTCCGATCATTCCTATGCTTGGAGACGTCAAGAAACGATCCCGCCTCAATAAAGGCTCCCGCCTCCGCCGCCTGGCAGCTCTCCGAGAAACCCTCTCCGATGCCTCGATCGAGGAACTCCGCCCCCATCCTCCCTACACGGAGCGAAGAACCATCGTTCGATTGGTGGTTTGGTGATCTCAGCAGGCCCCCGAATTAACCTTCCTCTAAACCCTCCTCCTCCTCCCTCTTCCTCCACACCGGAGACTCCTCGAACTCCCTCTTTCCGCAAGCTTTTACGGGAAGATCATGATGATGATGATGTCATCATCATCTATGAAAGCGAGGTCTTCTCGCCTTTAACTCCTACCGCAGATCTAGCAGCAGCCGCCAAGTAGCCGACGTACTACGGCAGGAAAGTCCATGCAGGAGCTGGACGCCTATCTGCAGGCAAACAACCGTCATCTGCCGCCATGAGCCACGCTGCCGCCACGATTCACGCCACCGCCGCAAGCAGCGCCTGCCGCTACTGCCGCGGGCAAGAGAACCCACCAATAGCTACAAGCTACCTCGGGCTCCGGATCCGTTAGGACCGGTCCATCGCACCAGAGAAGCGATCACATATCTGAGAGCTACGGCTTCCTCCGGACCAGCTCTCCCAGTACCTGTCGCGGAAATGGAGCCGCGGATCCTGGAGGGTGCGGCTCGTCATCACTCCATCCGCTCGACAGGCCCATAACAACGCCATCGCCTGACTCACACATCACGATCAAGTCGGCGCTCAAAAACAACATGAACGCCCCATAACCCCCGTCTTGTATCAACTTGGCTGCCCAACATGGGGCTCTGAGAAATATTCTTAGACTTTTGACAGAGGTCGAAACCGGATCCATTATGCTACGCACACCGACTCTATCTCGCCGAGGACCAGGCAGGCCACCTAGGACAATGGCGACTTGCAGTAAATCGCTTTCTGAGTCTCAACCACAAGACTCAGTGGCGCTCAACGAGGACAAACGGATATCAGAGGCAGCAGAACCTTTGGTAAGGCCACCAACACCTTCACCAGTCTACAATAGGGAAAACGACCAATTCCCAGCGCCTATCCGCGGCAGGAGCCAATCCCTGGCGCGAACATGGAGAAGAACGTCTCGGGTCTTGTTCGCGGATCAACACATCGAACCAGGGCAAGAGCCAAGCAACCCACTAGATCCTACTGTAGCAGCTCCGGAACTACCAACAGACGTCCATACACCTCGGGCCCTGTTCCTGGAACGGAACACGGAGCCAGAGCGGGGACGAACACACGAGCGAGAACCGGTAATTATACCAACACTACTGCCACCAAGGAGAGCACCTGAGCATTTAGCAGCTCCAGCAACGGTGGTATTATCAGTACTATCACCTACCGCCACCGAGTGGCGATCCATCGTTCGGGCCTTCCGGACACCCGACATGCCGCGGGCAAAGTTTGCAGGGCTGCATCACGAGGATCCAGAAACGTTCCTGAGCCAGTGCGAACATTACTTCGCAGAGGCAGCCATCGAGCCAGCGACGTAGTCACGCATGGTGACAAAATGCCTCACCGACTGAGCAGCGACTCAAGCTTTGCGCAGCCAAGCAGGAGGAAAAGGAAGCAGCTGGAGCCTTCCTTTAAAGAAAATATCTACTGGCGCTACGCATGCTGCCTACCGCTGACGAGGAGCAAATAATCAGCCTGCTTGTAGAATCGCTCAAGCCGAGCATCCTGAAGGTATTACGAGCAGCCACAATGGCCTCATTCGAGGACCTAGTAGAAAGGGCTCTGCAGGCAGAAGCCGACAAGGCAGACAAATCTTCTAAGAAGCCCGCCACTAGCCGAACAACACCTGCCGTCGCCCAGATAGCCACACTAGCCAGCGCTACAAACGCCTTCACAGTTCCACTACTGCCCAGAGAGGCACTTTCAGTGGGACTGCCCAATATTACAGGCGCGGCATCCCCACACAGCACCCAGAAACTGGCAAGCACGAGTCGCTGAAGCCGAGGCTCCTGCTGTTCACGCAGCACTGGCGGCCCAAACAACATCACAGTAGACTGCCTGCGCAAACAGCAGTAGGGGAATTGGTCGGTGAACCATTCACCAACCAGCCCGGTCAGGCGACCGGGCACAACGCAACAGCTGAAAGCGTTGGCGGAGACCATCACACAACAACCGAAAGCGTCGGTGGAGGCCCCATCATAACAGTTGATGAGGAACAAAAGGGCGCTGGTGAACAACCACGTCCCGATCCAAGGAATTCCGGCCGCAACCTAGTCGCGGGAAGAATCGGCGCGAGATCCAGTATAGCCAGAGAAGCACACGCAGCAAAAGATAGTCGGATGAACTCTCCAACACTCACGAGGAGTTGCCAGGGCAGCCTATGGGTGCCTATGCAGCTTGCAGACCAAGCGACCGCGTCTTTCTACAGTATGTAGCCTAAATATTTTACCGAACATCAATTGAACAATTTTAGTTAATTGTTTTTGCATTTTTTAATAATATTGATGCCAACCCCTTTTGTGTAGGTGGTTTATCAGTGAGTGTACGTGTTCGGGGAAGGGGGACTCTTTAAATGTGTGGAGCCGGAATGATTTTGAGGGGGGGGGGGGGGGCTGAACGCACTTATTGCTGTTCGGCGGGAGAATTTCCTAGCAGGCCGCGAAGACATCCGACGAGAAACTTGTGAGTGTGTTTTTATTTATTTAATTTTTTTTTATTTTCTTTAGCGGTGAAAAATTTCCTTGTCGAGAAAAACAAGAAACTAAGTCGAAAAGCGACGAGAGAGGAGCTAGAACCATAAGTTCCGACGAGGAACTGTCAAACCCTCAGAAAGGCGAACCCGTTTAGCGGGTGGAGATAACAATGATGGCGAGAACTTTTCCGGCGAACCACCAGCAGCTAAGAACAGGACGTCATCATCGCCGGTACTTTCCACAGTGGGGCTTTCTGCAATAGGTGCAGGTGTAATTGGAGTCGTAGTCCGACACCACCTTCCTGGGGTGGGAGGACGAGTTCTCTCTAGAGTTAAAGGCACAAAAAGATTGAAGGGGCCCGATGGACCCGAGAAGGTTGGCGAAGAAGCGACTCGCAAGGAAAAAGATGGAGAGTTTCGATCCCCTTTCCGGGGGTGAGTGGAATCTGAGAGTGGCGAGGGAGGGCCGCCTCATACACCCCTGAGAAGTCAATAGTTCCAGAAGCTAGTGTAACAACAGGAACCGATGTCGACGTTCCACCCCGACGGAACAAATCAGCTGACGGTGGAAGAACAAACTTCAGTGGAACCTCTAGAGAGTGTGGTAAGTCCACACTCGGTAAACTTCTGCTCGATGAGCGGTACCCGGGGTGTTTGGGCGATGAAGTAGCTGGCAACATGGAAGGAATTGCTTTGGTACCCCTTTAAATAATTAGAAGACCTTGGATCGGAAGTGCCAGGAAGTCTCAAGCAGTTTTTGTACTCTTCAGCTGTGTGCTTGCGGGCCGAATGTCAGGAATGATATTGACACTATTGTTTAACTCTTTCAGTACATTTCTCTTATTTGTATAACTT
>JAAAKG020137362.1:0-12925 GCA_010014905.2 Druon quercuslanigerum
GTATATATTAAGTTAAAATTAAAGATAAAAATTATAAAAATAAATTAAGCACAGTATACTATTTAGCTTTAAACGATGCAAAAAAAGAATTTTGAAAAATATTTTATTTTAATTTTCTAAAATTGTATATACTTAATCAGTAATTACTTTTTGAAATTATTAATTCAGTAACAATTTTTAATGTAAATTATTGTTATCGGGAAAAGTGAAAAATTTATTGTAATGGCTTTTATCGATAAAACTATATTCTCAGAGTTTTAGCATTTTTAAACATTTTTTAATTAATCGAAAATCAAAATTTTAAGCCAAACAACGGAAGATAAGAAAAAAAGCCAAGAAAAGAAAAACATTTCTTTTTAAAAGTCCTAAAAGATTGTGATAACAATTTTTTGGATTTTCTTGGAAAATCAAAAACTTAAATTTTTATTCCATAAAAAATATTTTTTTTAAATTTCATTTATTGTTAAACTACGCAGGATACGAAAAAAGACGAATGAGCAAAAATCGTGATCCCAAAAAACATCTAAAAATTCGTTAATAATCACTTTTTGATAAGACGCGTACTTTTTATTTTATTCGTGAAAAATAATATTAAAAAAAAAATTTGTGGAAAAACGACACAAGTTACGAAAAAAAAAGGTTTAACAAAAATTTTTTATTCGAAAAAGAGCTACAAATTTGCTAATAATCACTTTTTGATAGAACACACAGCTTTGGTTTTAATCATAAAAATGACAATTAAAAATAAAAATAAAAAATTTGTTAAAAAACTACAAAAGGTACGAAAAAAAATTATTAAAAAAGTTATTCTCCCAAAAAAAAGATACAAGTTTGTAATAACTATATACATTTTCATAAATTATGATTAAAAACGTATTTAAATTGCCTAAAATTTGACACCACAAAATTCAAATATTGAAGCAAACGACGGAAAATGTTGTAGCTTTTGAAAAATCGTACAAAATGTCTTAACCATTTTATATTAAATTTTAAATTTTAAAATTGAAAGAAAAGTTTTTTTTTGAAAGAAAGTGTTTTCCTTACTAACAAAAACGACATTAATTAATTATGCTTTAATAAATTTAATTAATATTTCAAATTTCAGTTTGTAAATTGATAGAAATATTGCGAAATTTGTTTAAGAATATAGATTCAATAATACGTCTTTGATAAATGTTTTTTTTTTTCGGTAGCTAATATTTTTATATTACTAAAATCGAAATCGAAATAATGATTAAAATTCCTTTAAAAAAATCACTTTAAAAAATGTGCTGTCAAAAACCTGTATTTAAATTACCAATGTCGCAGTCGCTTCTGTTTACATCAATTCTACACTTTAATCTTCTCCCAGTTTCACCTATGTAAGCTTTGTTACAAAATTTGAATTTTATCATATAAATCACATCCAGACAAATTTTCAATGCCATCTCTCTCTTTTTTTTAATAAATAAATAATTATCTAAATTATCGGTGTTCTTGAACTAAACGTTTATATGAAATTTTTTTAATGAAAGTCGTAACCGTTTAGAGAGACTTTGTATATACGGTAAACTAACTTTTAAATCAAATTTATTGTGAGCAATAATCCATTTGTGTTTTTAATTAAATTTATTTTCTTTATTTTATTTTATTTATCATTTATTAATTATTATTTTATTTTATTTTTTATTTATTTTTATTTAAATTTTCCTTTGTAAATCGTATGTCACTTAATTTGACACATCTGTCTACTAAACTTTTTATTAAACCGACTTTATGACAAAATAAATTGAATGAATTAAAATTAAGAAACACTATTTTCAGGAGTTCTTCATATTTGCAATAATATTTTTCAATAACACAATTGATGTGGGTAAATGACTATCCACAAATAGATTATTTAAAAGTGAATAGAATAAGGTAAAATTGATCAGGTGTCTAAATAATTCTTGTGTTTTCATTTCAAAGAAAAAACTTGTCAAAACGTTTTGTTGGTGGAGATGACGAAATATGATCCAACATCTACCTAAATTTTCTCTAGATGTATACAAAAATTACTATTAATTTCACAAACTCATAAAAGTCCAATTTTTCATTTAGGAGAAAGATTTTAAAAATTATAAAAAACTAATTTCAATTCCTAACAATGAATTTTTTTCATTAAAAAAATTTGTTTCCATGATTTTTAGAAAAATTTCGAGGATAGCCCAGCTTTTTAGGACGAATTTGAGATCTATTTATTGAATTTAATTATTGATAAATATCAAAAGTCTCTTCGAAACGAATTCAAGCGACGCGATATGAGCAATTTTTATTTTTGTCAACCACTAATTTATATAGTAGGGCAAATATAAAATTGCTTATCTTCTTTTAAGTTTAAGAAACGCGAAGAAAAATAGTTAAAGATTTTAGTTGGAAAGAGTTTTATTTATGTGTATTGTATGTTTAAATAATAGAATTTTGTAATCCAATATTTTTTACCATTTAATTTGATTTTTTTAAATTTGTTAACCACCTGGCACTACAGGGCTGAAAGTTGTCAAAAATTAGGTTCAGCGATTCTGAATTCATACAAAACATCTTAATGTAGTTAAAAACAAATTATGGAACAAAAGTATTTTTAAGAGAACTTTCACTAAATGCGGAACGTTTGTTGAACCCTCTTTTACACCTCGCGCCTCTGTAAATTTTTTTTCGTAGTTTTTATGTATATTTGCATGATTGCCATAATATAAATCAGACCTCTAAATGGCTAACATCAACTAAAAATAGTTTAAAGCAATTATATAAACAAATTATTACTACAGAGAATTTGTTCATTTTCGAAATTAAATTTGATTTCGTCTATAATTGACAAACAAAAGAAATCCACATATACATGGTGTCTAAAAAGTCCCAGGACAATTGGATATTTCCTCAGGTAAAACATTTTTCAAAAAATTAAAGGTCATTCCTAAAGTAAATTTTAACTAGCAATTCAATAGTGACCTTCATTTTGACAAGGGGACTCACGCTAATCAAGCACCCCAAAGGAAAAAGAATTAACTACGTCCACGTCGTTGTTCCTGTGTAATGCTAAACGTAAACATAAACTCCTTAGAAAAAACCTTGAAAAAATCTTGAAGATTATCACCAAGATCAAAACAGATCTCACCCATGAATTTGTTGTTGAAATTTACGCCAGGAATTGCACTGACCTCTTGGAAAACTTTGTTAATTTCAAATAACCTCTAACTGACCTTGAAGTTACAATTGACCTGTGACCTCAGTACGTACCTGAACGTAGAATTTTCCGCTCTATCGATTTCAGAAGTAAAAAAGGGGGTTTCCATTTAAAAAACAAAGTTGACCTTCAAAAAGCCATGAAGGTTAACTTCAAGGTCAAAATGAAGGTCACCATTGAATTCATCGTTGAAATTTACTTCAGGAATGACCTTCACTTTTTTGAGAAATGTTTTACCTGAGGAAATATCCAACTGTCCTGGGACTTTTTAGACACTCGTATAGACTTTCGTTTGTTTCTCATATTGCACAAAGAAACAAAAGTCAATCCCATGAGGACCTATTCTACCATTCGATCGCGCTGATTCAACGAATTTTTTTTTCCATACATAAATTTGATCTAAATTGCATACAGTGTTTTGAAAATGCCTATGATCTGTGGCAACATTTATAATTTAAAATCCATTTGTATTGCTTATAATGGATTTCGAACTTTCTGTACCTTATTTTTGCAAGGTTCAACGTAATTTTCTTTGGCGACAGCAGTCTCGTGATGGTAAATTAGCATTACAATATGTGATACTTGTATAAAAGAATGTAGAAACCTAAATTTAGAGCCATCCAGAGTTGTAGAAGAGCCAGGTAAGAATGTAGAGGAAGAGATAAGTGGAGAACCAGATTTTTACTTGCCAATGTTGAAATTAAAAAGAAGGATGGAATGATGAAAATCACGTGGCAGGTTTTAAAGTCGTAAATAAAATAAAATAAAAATTAGAGCAGAAGAGCACTGTGTATTCATAAAAGATTTGTCTATTCGTGACTTAGTTGCCAAAAGTGAAATTTTTACTTGTCATGAAGCCAAGCGCGGGCAGAAATTGACAGAAGAAACTGAAAATTCGATAAGGAACTTCTACGAAGATGATGAGTCTAGCCGACTGTTTCCAAGTTTATTTTTATCCTTAGTTTATCGTGTCAAGAAAATTTATTATGTCAATTCGGAGCAAGGCAGCATTTAAAGAAATGTCTTCAGGAATGTTCTCAACCACAAAAAAGATTTTAGAATATCTGCAAAACACATTGTCAAGCCACTGCGCATGGAAAATGTCCAGGTGAGGGGATTAGCAGAAATTTCAAAAGACTGGCGACAAAAGCTAGCTTGCAACGATCAGCACAGAATCTAATCCTGAGTATAATAGAGTTATTCGAATGGTCTAAGAATCATTTAAAAAAGAATATTTATTTATAGTTTGAAAGGAAACCACACAAAGATTACCGAAAAGCTAGAAACTAGATTCACTGAAGCAATAACAATTCAGGCCAACCTAAAATCTCATGCATTCATTTCAAACGAAATTGGACAGCTGTAACTGAAAAAACTTCATTAGAAACACAGTAAAAACTATACGATCATTTTTATCTCAGATTCTATCTTGGGCGCTCTAATATGATCTCATAAATAGTTTATTGTAGTAACAGCTTCCGCTTTTATGACTTTGCTAACTTCAGATTGATAGGTGATCCGAGACAGCTGTCAGCTGAATGTGACTAGGGATCGGAACCTTTTGGGCCAGACAATGGTTTAAAGCGATTTTTAAGATTCCGGGACAGGACTGGAACCTTAAATTTCTTAAAGGGTAGGGATCCAGACCCAGACCTTTTACATTCGCAAGAGTCCAGACGGTAACCGAACTCTTTTGATTCTTAAAGTGATTTAGCAAGTGAATATTGATTTATTGATTGATTGATTGAGGGAGTGAGTAAATAATTCATTGCGGGAGCAATTGAAAAAGTGAATGAGTGATTAATTGTTAAAGTGAATAGTACCATGGGATGCAGGCGCAATGTGAGTAGGTGTCCAAGGCCCTGGCTACTGATTTACAGGTACAGTAGAAACCACTGATGGTATTGTCCTCTTCTACTTCTTCATTATCGCAATCATGGTATGAAATGAATACCTGATGCTTCGTTCTAGGGTGAAATTTTTTCTTATCATCCCTGGGACGTTCGTATTCATATAAACTTCAATTTCTTATTCTTTTTCATCGCTATATAGTTAATCTTGCATGTATGTAGGAGCAAGAATAACTTGATGCAGGCCAATAGCAAGATCTCGTTGATAATATAAATTAGGATCATGGAAATCAGGAGCAATATTTTGTTGATGTCAAAACTGCTGAGCGCGGTGGGTGGAATCTATTAATGTTAGATTCTTTAGTTGGTAATTGCTGTTTTCCTTCTTGAATCAATGTCGCCATCCAGTAAGTGATTTCAACGCATTCTAGCCATGGAACATCATCCTTATATAGTCTATCAACTAAGAAAATATCTCCATTTCGAAACCACCCCCTCATAGTATTTGCTACCCTCTCTTACTCGCTTTTCAAAATCTCTGTTTCTTTTTTGTGACCATCCGGAAAGTATGGTCCCAATACAGACACTAAAAGGCCGACCGGAATAACAATCAAAGTAAGTTCTATCAAATGTCGATGCTTGTGCTGAGAGAATGAGTTTTTTCAATACAAAAATTGCTACTTTTCTGTTTGTATATTCAATAGGTACAATCCACTGCAGCAATAGTTATTGTGATATGCAGTCCTAGATTATAGAGTTCATTTGCTAATTTCGTAAAAGTTTCTTTCAATTTATACTTGCCTTGGTATTGTTTAGAATACGATATTCTCATATGCGAATGCTTCTTTGTTGGTTGGAACAACTAATTTTTTTGTTCGTATAACTCCCGGTTGGTTAAACTAATAATGAAATTTAGTAGCACCAAGAAGAAAAATAGTTATGCCAATAGATATGCTAAAGGAAAAACGTATGATTTTTGAATAATAAGTGTTACGTTGTCAATTATTAGATTTTTCGATTAGACAGCAGAGAAGCATATTTTACTAGCCCAATTTTAGCCTTTTTTTACTTGAGAAGTAAAAGGCGCTTCCAGAAAATCTGCCCCTCCACTTACATTGAAATTCCTCTCTCTTTTTATCTTTCTGTCCCTTCAGTGATTAGAGGTAGAGAAATAATAATATTATCACGGTTTTTCTTTTCCGAGTACAGTAGAACGCTTTTGCCCATGATGACGAATTTTGAAGAAAATTCAACTATTTGGCTAAAAATTGTAATTTTGTTGATATCAACTAACTTGACGATTACATGTGCCCTCTCTTTATTTTTAACCGGTATAAAATTGTTAGTGTTCACTAAACAACATTTTAAATACAAATCCCCATATTATATCTTACAGATGGAATGAATGAGCCGCCAGGTGAAAATCAAAATCCAAGGAATAGGCTGCGTACAAGGCCGGCTAATCAAATTTCAAATCCGGATGTTGGCTCTAGAAATAATTCTTATATTTCTCTAACTGAACGTAAGTATACTTTAATTCTTTAATCTAGTAATAAATTGCCGGAATTCAAGAAAAATTCACCATTTTTTCTCTTAACCGTAAATAAATTTTTCTTACCCTGCTGACCCCTAAAGACCTTTAAAATAAGTTTTGAATTTTAACTTGAAAGGAACATATACATTATTTTTATAACAACACAATTAACTTTTGAAAGAAAAGGCTAAAAAAAGTTATTGTAATTTTGTAAGCATTTTTTTGGAATTCAATTTTTGTCGCAACACTGACCGAGTATCTTAAGAAGAAATTTAGTGTTGACAACAAAAATGTTATTATGTTACTGATAGAGAAGGGCAGTATTGAAAAAAGCCTTCCACAATATTCTCAATAAGAAAAAGGATTTTAGAATTTTTGCATTAATAAATTTCCATGTAATTGCACATGGAAAATGTTCAGGTGACGGGATTGCTGAAATTTTGAAAAACTTGCGGCAATTCGCATAAAGATAAATAAAAAACTAGAAACTAGGGTAACTGAAGCATTTACAATTCACGCTACCCTAAAATACCACGCACTTTTTCCAAACTAAATGGACAGTTACAACTGTCAAAACCAGACATTTATTTTAATCCTGAATCCTTTTTGGGCGTTCTAGTATAATCTCATTAACAGTCTAGTTTAGTACCAGGTCCCGCCTTAGTGAGTTTGCTAAATTCAGATTGATAAATGATCCGAGATAGCAAACCATGACCAGGTTGTGACCAGGGATCAGATCCTTTCAGATCGGACCGTCGTTTCATCTGTTTCGTAATAGTCCGGATCCGGAATGGACCATTAAATTTCTTAAGGGGTAGGGATAAGGTACGACTTTTTAAATTTTCAAGGGTCTAGGCGGTCATCGGACCCTTTCAATTATGAAAGGACCCAGTCCGAAGCCGGACCTTTTATATTCTTAAGGGTACGTGTTCAGATCTAAACCCTCTAAATCATTAAGGTGAGTTATGGTGTACTGTAGAACTTGTTGGTCCATGATAGCAAATTTGGAAGAAAATTCAACTATTTGTTCGAAAATAAAATTTTTTTTGAAATCAACTGACTTTGGGACTACACTTTTCCTTTGTTTACTTTCTATCGATAGAAAATTGTTGGTTTTCGCTGAAAAATTGCTGTAATAAAAATCCCTATATTATATCTTACAGATGGAACCGATGAGCCGCCAGACGAAAATCAAAGTCCACGGTATTGGCAGCGTATAACGCCGGCTAATCAAATACTAAATCCGGCTTCTCATTCTAGCAATAATGCTTTTAGTCCGGAAATTCCACGTAAGTATATTTTAATTATTTGATCTAGTAACGAATTATCGGAATTCGGAGAAATATCCGATTTTTTTCATACTCATCAATAAATTGTTTTCACCGAACTCCGCTGGCTCCTGGAGACCTTTGAAACAAGTTTCGAAATTTAACTTGAAAATTACACATTTGGTGCCTTTTTAGGTGTAAGTTCCGACCACCATTGGACTAATTTAGCCCAAGAGCAAACTTGAAAGAAACCCAATTTGATGGCTAAAGTATATGTTGTATCGATTATTAAAACACTAAACAAAAATTAAACAATTAATTCTGACGAGAAGGGGCTAACAAAGTTATTTTACTTTTGTAGCCATTTTTTGTTATTGAATTTTTATCGCTACGCAGCCATTTCTTCTGTTCTATACTCATAGCCAAGGTAACAACATATAATTTTTGGGGTTAGATTATGCGATTATAACGTTCTTAAAAAAAGGAATGTTGTCACCGTATATTTGGGTAGTTTAATTAGAATGGGAAAAAGAAATGCAAAAGAGAAATTTAATATTCGAAAATTACTAATTAAATGAAATGAATTATTTTCTTTCCTTATTGTGCTAAATTATAAACTTAGATATATCCTTCGAAAAAATCATAGAACACCACCCTTACGAGATGAACGCCTTGTCGAGAATGAGAAGTGCCGCATATATTGAATCTTCATACTCTCGACAATTGTTTCTGTTGCACACCAGAGGCCTGACATAGTTCTGCTTCACTTCGAGAAGCGAACTATGTTCGTTATCGAATTTTCGGCACCAGCTGACAAAAACATTATAACCGAAGAGAATGAAAAAAAAAGCGAGGTACCTTGTAAGGGAGTTGCGACACTTTCGGGGAAAAGGTAGAAGGCGGTCGTCCTTGGGTCGCTCCATGTCCTCAGGGTGCACGAGACTTTTTTCGGATCGTCGTATTGATTCCTTCACAGACTGTTACCACCTATCTCAAGGTTTATATCATGGCGGTGTTGCCACAACAATTTCATTACGAAATCATTGTTACAAAATGTTTATTATTATTTTAGCCCCATCTAAAGAAGGAATTTTTATGTGAAAACTAAATATCCCGGACTTCTTTAAATCTCCATGTTTCGCTACCCCCTGAATTCGACAAAAACTGATTTTATGATGGCGTCTGTCTGTCGTTGCCGTTGTAGTCTGTATACAGGATAACATTTAAAAGACTAATTAGATTAAGCTGCAATTTGGTTCACAGTTTTAGTGACCAAAAAGAAAGATCGATTTCGTTAATCATCTATTCTTGATAAAAAAATTTAAATAATTCAAATAATTATTTAGGAATCCTACTTTCAATTTTCTTAATGAGAAAGTTTCGTTAACGTGTCCGCTTTGATAAACTTTTGCGTGGACAGATGTTTTCCATTGCATTTCAGAGCAGAATGTCTAAATTTGTATAAAAAAAAATCCGCTATCTTCCATAGGTCATAAGCCTTCCAAGTGGGACATTTTTACCTGCGTTTTTACGAGCAAAAAAGTTGAGTTTAGTTTATTCAAGATTTTGGTATGCTCTATTTCATCATTTGGTATCATCAACACAAACTAAACTTGTCAAGATTTATTTTGAAAAAACTATGGAAAAGTGTACCGTGCAGTAAGTAGGTACGAAAGTACACAGTGTCTTTCAAACTTAGGGATTTGTTAGGTAGATTAAAAGTATCTGTTACAATGGTCAATAAAATAATATCGAATTTTTTAATGTCGTGTACAAGGCACTACAATAAGCGCTACATCGCCCTAGCAAACATCTTTTTACGCTAAAGTCTTTTTAACTACTCTTTTTTATGATTTGTAGACTTGATAATACTATTATAATTACTATCTCGTTCAACTTCATACATTTCTGTGGTATTTTTACAGAATCAAGTTCCCATGCACCTAGTGGAAGACAAGATGGTAGAAGACCCCCTCCTCCTCTTATTGAAGAAACAATACCACTTGGTCCTGGTGAAGAATTAATAGTCCTCAGGCACAAAAAATTAGTCCTTATAAAAGTCAATGCCACAGATCAGACTGTTATTCCATTCAGAAACTACGTAGAGAATTATTTTAGACCTTACAAACCTTTTAATCAATTCAAGATTGTGAATGGACGTTTCCATCCTATTGCTGTTCGCCCCGGTAGATGGATAACTGATCTCGGTTTCTATAATAATTTATACGCAAGTTATTATAACGTAAGTACACTGTATAAACTAGAGGTCTATTTTTTATTGCTTTAGTTTTCGCTTCTCCAGTTTTTGAATATGATAAGTTAATGTTATTTTCCTGGTAAAAAAGGAAATATAAGAAATATAGGATGTATAATCAAATTCTCTCCCTGCAAAAGCCCAAAAAATCACATTTTAGAAGTTTCAACGGATAGTTTCCCTAAATCGTTCTCTTAGGAAAATAAATTAGCCTATGTTTTTATTATTATTTTCAACCAAAAATATTTGTAGCACTTTCTTTGAGAGTTTGACCCAGAGAGCAGCTATCGATTTATTAACTTATTATTCTGAAATTCAACTTATGGTCACTGATCGTAGCTTAGGACCAGAGCAAATACGGTGCAAAATAAGCGGCCCAACCGAGGATCAACTTTTTTTGCAGCCGTCCACTTGGAGTCCCTTCAGCCAGTGTTCAACTTAAAGCTGTCATTTTTTATAAGCTTTTCTTACTCTGGTATCAATAAAATTAAACTTTTATTCATTTTTTTTTGAAAATCTGTTCTTAATAGTTTCAAAAATGTCTCTTCAAAATGTCAAGATGCACAATTATATCTGAGGCTCACGATGAGCCTCCAAATATTGCCATTTGACGCGATTTTTGATATGCCTAAAACTTTTTCATAGCCCACATAAGGCTTCTGAATACCAACGTCCTGGCTCGTAAAAATAAAACCCTTTGTAACTGTATTGGGCTCTGAAAATCTGAGGAACTTATAAATTTGGTCCTACGAGAAAGGCTCATCTTGCACTTTTCTGTAAGAGGTTTTGTACATTTTCCCGTCGAAAAGCTGCTAAGGAAATTGGGAAAACTCTTCTCTCTTTACTTTGGCATTTAAAAGTGAGGAATCCGTTAGGCGCGAATACTAAACTAGATCATCATTGTTGATTTCACTCAGAAATCCAAATATGCTCAAATTTTAGAAGCACACTATACTATGAGTTCCAATAAATGAGCAAGTCCTCGAGAAGAAGGTTATCCTAATCTGATTTAAGAATCTACAAGTCCTGCATTAATCTTTTATCTGCTATCATGGCAGGACACAACCAACAAAATGAATCGTAAAGTTTTGCAATAAATAAGAAAGTTTTCCTTTTTTTTTGCTTGTTCAGTAGTCTATCACTTTTAACTGAATGCTTTTATCAGAAAGAAGATCAAAAGTCTTTTCAAAATTACCTTGAGGGCAGCCAGAAAAAGTGTATTCATACGTTTTATTATTTAGAGGCCCATTTTCTGAGATGGAGACATTCTCGCTCCGTCAACTGTGTACTAAAGAGAACATCAATATAAATATTTTTTTAAGAATAGGCTTGGCTAGAGGAAAATTACCTCCCACGTCTTTCAACAATTGTTTGATGATTCTATTGGCCAGATAAGGACGTAACAATTCTTTGGCAAGTCTTTTGGTTGCACCTACATATGAATCCTCCCCTTCCTCACTCTATAGAATTTAATACCTACCTTTTGATAAGAGGTCTTAAAATTGTAAGTAACTTTCCAATATACGTAATTATTTGATGTAAGGTAGACCCCACTTGAGAATTGACGTAAGAAGAATGCGTAGAATTGATTGAAAGATCGAAGGATGCTAAGCTTCCAGATCAATCCTTCTCATCGTGATGTAAAAGAGTTTTGTACTTTCGACGACATTTTGTACAAATGAATTTGCTAGAACAACGGTAAAGTCCACGTCAAAAAAATATTTAGAGTTTGAAGAGAAAGCTTGACCTTTAACCAGTCGAGGCCTGTTAGAATTATATTTAGAGGTTACTCTTGTCTCCTCAAGTTAAATATCTTTAAAATTGTAATGCTCCTGGCTTAATATTCATCAAAAGTTGCATGGGATGGGGTTTCTGTATTAGACTCTAGTTATCATATATAATATAGTTAGTATATTACAATTGCATTCAAACGAGCAACAATCATAGTGTCATAACGCCTCCTAATATTTTTGCAAGTTGTTTGGAAATAAGCCTTCGTGATTTTAATATGTTTAATTAAATTCTCTGCCTCTCCTGTTAATAATAACTTTGTAACCTTATCGTTCTCTCACAACCAAGGAAAAATTTTTGTTTCTCGATATTCAAAGTTTAGTTCTTAGTGCATTTGGATTACTTTCGCATGGTGAGCATTGACTAAAAATTATACTAATTTTTAGTGATAGCAGTGTAGCATTTCAAACTTTTTTCAGTGACATTTACCTTCATTGAGAGATTCGTTCTGTATTCATTTACTCTGTTCTGTTCAGTGAATTACAATTAACAATATCCGTTGATTCCAATACTGCTAGCACACTAAAAATAGCCCTAAACATTTTAAAACTAAACTGGACAATTAAATAAAATTGAGCGAGACAAGATTAATTCTTGCAATAAAAAAATTCCCACTGAATTTTTAATTATTACTGGATGACCAAAGTGACAGATTGTGGATTCTAATCAAGGGAGAAATGATTGCGTATTTTAATGTTGGTTTGGATTCAAGATTATCGAATTCGCTCATAAGATCTACTTAAGCTTAATGCACACGATTCTGTTTTCACTTTTGCGTTTCATCGCACAACAAGGTCCTTATAGTGTAACAAGGTGCAGGGTTGTACGAGAATCCACAATTTTAGATTAGCACAGATTTAACATAATGAAATTTTAAGTGGGACGATGATCGTGGGGGCTAAAGCGCAGGCTTTGGACCCACTCTGTCGGCTTGCGGGTTCGAATCCCGCCTCGCACTCTGGAAGAGCCTCGGTGGCCCATGCGGTGAACACTAGCCTAGCAAGGGAGTTGTTCATCTCCGTAAAG
>JAAAKG020137363.1:0-12925 GCA_010014905.2 Druon quercuslanigerum
ATAAATTCTTGAAATTATTAAAATCATTGAAATCTTTGAAAACTTTGTCAATTTCTTTGAAATATTTTTGAAACCTTTTAAATATTTTTAAACTTTGTGAAATCTATAAAATCTATAAAATCCTTTGAAATGATTAAAAGTTAAGGCAAATAATTTATTGAAATTCTTTAGAATATTTTGAAATTTGTTGAAATATTTGTGAAATTCTTCAAACTTTTTGATTTCCGTCTTTAAAATCTTTCTTCAGTATTTAAAAAAATATTAAAAAAGTATTTTGAAATGAAAAAAGTCTTTGAAAACTTTTTAAATTTCTTTAAAATGTTTTAAATTTCTGTGAAATATTTTCTTGAAATGATTAATATCTTTGAAATTTTCCTGAAATCTTTGAAAAAGTTTGTCAATTTCTTTGAAATCTTTCAAATCTTTTTGAAATATTCAAAATATTTGTGAAATCTTTGGTATTTTTAAAAATCTTTTCCAATATTTTAAACCTTTGTGAAATATATGAAACCCTTGAAAAAGTTTTAAGATATTTTTGAAATATTTTTAATATAAATAAACTTCTAAAAATGAATAAAACATTTGAAATATTTCTGAAATCTTTAAAAAATTTGTGAATTCCATTTAAATGTAAAAAATCTTTCTGAAATATTTGTGAAATTTCTCAAACCTTTTGATTTCCTTTGAAATCTTTGAAATCTTTCTCCAATATTAAAAAAATATATTTTTAAAATATTTTTCAATGATTAAAATTTTTGAAAACTTTGTAAATTTCTTTAAAATCTTCAAAATATTTCTGAAATCTTTCAGAATATTTTTAATCTTTGTGAAGTCTATAAAATCCTTTAAAATGTTAAGAAATTAAAAAAAAATATTTTGAAATGTTTCTGAAATCTTTGAAAAAATTAGTGTATTTCTTTGCAATTTTTGAAATATTTCTGAAAAATTTGTGAAGTCTATGAAATTCTTTTAAAAAAAATACATTTTCAAAATGATTAAAATCTTTAAAATCTTCTTGAAATCTTTAAAAACTTTTTGAATTTCTTTGAATTTCATTCTAAAGTTTTTTATAATTTCTTGAATCTTTTGCAATATTTTAAACCTATGTGAAATCCTTTTAAATCTTTAGAAATTAAAAAAATATATTTTTGATATAATTAAAATTTTGATATAATAAAATCTAAAATATTTGTGAAATCATTGAGATCTTTTAAAAGCTTTTAAACCTGTAGAAAATGGATGAAATCCTTTAAAATTTCTGAAGTCTTTTAGAGCCTTGAAAACTTTGTAAAATCTTCAGAAATTTTTTTTAGATATTTTAAATATATTTTTGAAATTATTAAAAATCTTGGGATTTGAATTCTTTGATATTTTAAAAAATATTTTAGAATATTTTAAACCTTTGTGAATACTATAAAATCCTTTAAAATCTTTAGAAATTAAAAAAAATATTTTGAAATGATTAACATCTAATGTTCCTGAAATCTTTGCAAACTTTTTAAATATCTTTGAAATCTAAAATTCTTTCTGAAACATTAGTGAAGTCTATGAAATTCTTAAAATTTTTTTGAAATTTCTGAAGTCTTTTTGGAGCCTTGAAAACTTTGTAAAATCTTCAGAAATTATTTTCTTTTATATTTTCTGTAACCTTTTGGAATGTTTGAAAACTTTCTAGGATCTATGAAATCCTGGAAAAAAGTTTTGAAATTGTTGAAATTTGCATAAATATTTGTGAAATCTTTAAATTTTTGTGAGATCTTTGTGCATTTCTTTGAAATGTTTCAAGACGTTCTAAAACCTTTTGCAATATTTAAAAGATATGTATAATCTTTCAAATTCTCTGAAATCTTTTGGAATTTTTAAAACTGTTGTGAAATCTGTTTCCGGAATCTTCGAAATCTCGGTGAGTTTCTTTGAAATCTTAAAAAAAAAATTTATTGAAATATTGAAAAAAAGTTGAAATTTTTGTTTAAACTTATGAAATCTTTGAAATATTTTAAATTTGCTGTGAAACTTTTAAAAACATTGCTATATTTCTTTGAAATATTTTTAATATAATCTTTTTTAACATTGTTTATTTTTTTTGAAATTTTTTAAATACTTAGGAAATATTTACGAAATCTTTGAGACCTTTTGAAAGGTTTAGAATTTTGGTGAAACATTTGCGAAAACTAAAATTATTTTTCGGAGTTTTGTAATATTAGTGAAATATTTAAAAACTTCTGAAATCTTTTGAAATCATTGTGAAATCTTTTAAAATATTTGTATATTTTTAATTTATTTGAAAACTATGAAATCTTTTGAATCTTTGAAATCTGTGTGAAATCTTTTAAAATATTGATGTGCTTTTTTGAATGTTTTGCAATATTTGTAAAATCTGTCAAAAGTTCTGAGAGCTTTGTGAATTTCTTGAATTCTCAAGAATTTTTCAGCTATAAAATGCATCAAATTTGATCATTTATTACCAAATAGTGTGGCAGAAAATTAAATTGCAATTTATTTAACTATAGTTGATATTTTTAAATATTTAAAATATCATTAAAAATTGAAATATATATATTATTAAGTCATTGGTTTCGTGCCCAGAGCACGGCCGGCTACTAGAAGATGGGATCACATGAAATCCCATCTAATGCAACGCTGCTGAAGACTGGTGATCTTCTCAGCATAAAAACATCAACCCCAGACGACTCTCGGTTCCACCCCCCCCCCCTTCCCAAACATTCCTTATTAACTGAAGTTTGGTGGGACGGGCGTTATAACTACAGTTTCCACCATATGAAGAATTGATACTCAACTTGAACATGATTTCGACTCGCAAAATAAACTTATTGAATAAAGATGGTAGTTGGGCGTATAATCTAAACAATGAATAATAAAAACAATAAAATAGCCTTGGGAAATACCGAACCTTTAATTGACAAAAGGCATGCACAAGGAAGATGTAAAGGTCCAGTTTCAGGCGACGAATGGTGACTGGGGGGAATGAAAGAGCGAAGCAGCATCTCGGAGATCATGATTTCGTATCTCCAAGATAGCGGTGAGCTAGAATGAATGTAGGAATCAGAAGATTATTTATCATAGCATGTTGCGCGCCAGTTTATAGTGATCCCACAGAAGTAAAAGACGCCTTCTGGGACACTTCAAATGATACGATAAATATTTGTGATCACGGTCAAAGAATAATTCTGTTAGGAGATATGATTGGATGGGTTGGCATCCAAAATCAGGATTCAGAAACAGTACTAGGTAATTTTGGGGATCCAAGAACAAACTATAACGGATATAAATTAGTTGGTTTAAGCTTAGAACGGGGTCTCTTTATTACAAATACTTGGTTTAGGCATAAAATGATCCACATGTACACCTGGTCTAAAGGAAATAGCCACAGTATAATTGACTTTGTTGTTACGGATGAAAGACTAAGAGAGCTAGTCAAAGATACTGATCATTATCTTCTGATCTCCAAAATTAACTTAGTTCGGGGATGGAGAAAAAGAGAACCAAGAAAGCAAAACAAACGCGAATCAAAATTAATAACCTAAAGAAACCGCATGTGTTGTAAATTTATTAAACTGACAAAAAAATTTTTTATTTATATTTTATTTTTATTTATTCATTTATTAATTTTTTTATGTATGCTTGGTCATTGCCGCCCATTTGCTTGGTGGTTTGTACGTGAACGAATGGTTTTAGAAATGTCCCATATACGAGATTTGATCGAAAAATAACAAGACTTTTCAAATTTCCCGGGTTGTATTCCTCCGTTTGGGAATTTTTTTTTGTTATGTTGCTGCACTTGTCTGTATATTGTATGGGCATTGGTAGCCATATTGCATGGAATAAAGTGCAGTAATGTTCTTGAAATGTTAAAAGTTGCTTTTGGTGATTCGGCTATGAACCGAGCAAGAGTTTTCGAGTGGTATAACCGTTTTAAAAATGGTCGGGAAGACGTTGAAGATGACGATACCGTCGAGAAAGTGGAAAAAATGATTGTGAGCGATTTTCGAATTACTATTAGAGAGGTTGCTGAGGATGTCGGTATATCATCCTAGAGTTAATACAGATAGAGGCGACAAGCCGCCAGCTTGGGAACCATTCCCGCGTAGAGACAGAAAGAGAATCAGAAAGACCCGACCAGTCACCCCACTCTTATGCCACTCCCCACTCTCCAAGCTCAAACGTCGATGTGCGACAAAGACAGAAAAGAGAACCTGAGGCGCTCTGTCTTTTTCTCTCTCAGCGAAGTTGAGATGGACGGTCCCGCTTACAGAGCGGCCTATGGCTTGTCGCCTCTATCTGTATCAACTCTATGTATATCATACGGCTCATGTCAAGCAATTTTTACTGATGTTTCACACATAAAACGTGTGGCAGCAAAAATTGTCCCGAAACTGCTAAATTTCGACCAAAAGCAATATCGCCATGACATCGCTCAAGATTTACTAAATCAAGTGAATAACAACCCTACGTTGCTCGATCGAACGATAACAGGTCATCAACGTCACCAAGAGCGAAAAAGCACGACAAATCCGATCAAACGTGAAGGTTTTGCTCACTGTGTTTTTCGATTTCAACGGTTTAGTGCATTATTAGTTATTACCTAAAGGTCAAATGGCGAAAAAAGAATATTATGCAGGAGTTTTACGTCGTTCGCGTGCAGTAATTCGAAAAAAACTACCAATTTTGTGGCAAAATCAGTCATGGCGACTACACCACGATAATTCAACCTGCTCATACCTCAATAGTTGTTCGTGAGTTTTTGGCCAAACACAACACAGTATTGATACCAAAATCACCCTAATCATCGGATATGGCCCCCTGTGACTTTTTCCTATTCCCAAAGATGAATAAATCCATGAAAGGAAGACGTTTTGACGATATCGACGAGATAAAAGCAGAATCGCTGAAGCATCTGAATGCCATATCGATAAGCGAATTTCAAAAGTGCTTTGAAGATTGGAAAACGCGCCGGCATAAGTGCATTATATCCGAGGGGGACTACTTTGTAGGGTACAAAATTGATATTCACGAATAAATAAATATTATTGGCACAAAACGAAAAGTCTCGTTATTTTTTGGTCACACATCGTAGTAAGCAATACTCTTGCAGTGAACCAAAGAGCTGATACCGATAATCTATCCACTTTCTATTTCCCTCTTTTAGAAAATAGCAAATTTTAATCCCTGCTATTTGACATCAAATGAAAATAGTCTAATAAATGTTTCATCTTAATTTACGTAAATTAATTAATTTAATATGTAACAAAAACTGAAAAAAAATCAAATATTAAATTTGTTTACTACAATGAAAATTAACCAAGAAATATGAATACATAAAACGCGTCATTATGCCACACATTTGGTACACATTCTTATAAGGTTAGTAATAACATTATTACACTACTTCTGATTAATTAAAATACATTGTTTCAACAGAGATCAAATTTGGATACATATATATGAAGCTTTAATTAAAAATAATAATTTTCCGTACACAAATTTATTAACAAAAAAAAAATGAATAAATAAAAATAAAGCAAAATATAAATAAAAAAGTTTCTCATTAAAGAAACAGTTCTTTTTTTCAATATTTTTTTAATTAAAAAACTTTTTTGTCAGTTTAGTAACTTTACAACAGCGATATTTATCACTTAGCTGCGCCTGTCACCAATGTCAATATTTTTTACCAAATTACGTCACAATACAATGGTTAAAGAATAACTTGCACTTTGAAGAATACTTTAAAAATTGTTGTTAAATACAACATCTTTGATAATCTAACATTATTTCTCGGCCATAAAAAATTGGGTTGAATTTTATTTTTTGTATAAACAGATCAATTTTAAAAATAACAAACAAAACATTTAATAAAAATTAAATTTAATTACCTGTGTATAACTAAAAAAAAAAAAAATTTGTAAGGAGTTTTTTCATTGAAACGTTCTTCTATATAAAATAAAAAATTGGCAACAAAGAAAATTTTCTCGACTACATTGATATTACTTCGCTAAAATAAAACAATGTTTTTGTATATTTTTATTTTAAATTTTAATAGCTAACGGTCATTACAGTACCTATTTTTCCTGAAAAAAGGTAAAAATCTACATTTTTGCAAAAATAGGTGACAAATAGCATAACAAAAGTTTTATAAGTTAAATACACATACAAATTAATGCTTATTAAAATATTTTTTTTTTTATGAACATAACACACTATAATCTTCATATAAGAAACATTCCCATTTATTTAATTTATTCTAAAAAGAATGTATTAAATATCAGAAATTTTAGAAATGTATTAAAAATTTTTGATTGTTTCTTTTCCTATTTGGAAAATGTAATAATCTAAATAGATTAGTTCAGAATCATGCACAAATCCTACCGAATCAGTTCAAAGGAAATGAAGCGACACGTATTTTACCAACTTGATAAAAAGTAAGAACTTTCTAAATCCGGCGGAAATTCTGGCACTATTCTCTATCTCGCTTACTTAACAAATTGTATATAACACATTCATGAATATGGCCATTTCTGAAGCATGTGAAGCGAACCTGAAGTTCCCCTTTTCAGGTCATATTCATGTAATGGTAAAAATTCCACGCCTATTGGAAGCATGCACTCATTAATAAAGTCCCTTTTCTGCTCCTTTGTGCATAATAAAACATGTAGAAAATTTAAGGCAGTTTTCATATCCTTCGGCATAGAATATTCCTAAACTTTGTTTAGGAAAAATATTTTTTTCCAAAAAATAGTCAATTTTCCCTAATTTTTGGTAAAACATCGGAATTAGTCGGAATTATTCCCGAAAAATAGAGAATGATTCGGAAATGTTAGGGAATTAACAAAACCATATATTTCTACCTTTTTGCTAAAATTCTTCCTTTGCTTAAAAAAAATTATTTTTGGTAAAGAATTAGGTATGTTAAACTTTTATGCAGATATCTGAATATCTCCTATATCTATAAATTTATGTTTGCATTAATTTAAAGTGCAATTACTTCTGACAATTACACGCAACGAAAAAGCATCCTACAGTTTGTTTATAATAAATAACATTTGAAGGGTTACAGAAGTACATAATCAAAAATCCGAGTTTTCGAGAAAAGCGAAAAAAAAATTCTGTGAAATTGAAATCACCACTCACAGATAAGACAAAAATCGCTTCCAAGATGAGGAGTTGTTGATTCCAATCCAAACAAAAAGGATCCCGTACAAAATGGACAGTAAATGGCTTTTTGCCAAAAGTTCTAAAAAACATTTTTTTTTGTATTTTCGAACCGGCAGAGATTTAATTTTTACATGTATTTTAATAGAAAAATGCTTGTTTTAGTGGAATGATTTTTTTTACAAAACCTCGGTCAGACTTACCATTAATTTTTTGTGTACACAGCATGTTTTGGGTATAGAAATTATCATTTTTTTGAGTTACTAAAATTATTATTGCTAATAATAACAACTTTAAAACGAGCTTGCAGGTTTTTGCAGATTGGAACAGCTTGGGACAAGCTCGCCTTAAATATGTTGTTATTATTATTACTATTATATCGTAGCTCACATTGTAATCAGAACATCCATTGCGTATTTATTCATTAAGGAATGCCATTTTCCTGGTTTCAATGGTTAAGGGATGTTAAAAGAGTAAGATAAAAATACTCTTTAGTGATTTTAGTCAATGATTTTAGTCATAATTTCACAAAAATGTGAAATTTTTTGCCAAATGTATCAAAGGTTTTCTTTCAAATTTTTGCACAATTTTTTTCACAAAAAGCCATTTAAATTAAATTTGGCGAGGGATCTTTTAACTTGAAAAATTCATTCGGTTCTGAGGAAATATGTGTATCAGGAGATAATCTAAAAGTGACACTGACCACAAATTGAAACATGCTCGGCTGCAGATTGCGATACAAAATATTAAATCGTCAGTTTAAACAGAAATCAAAATTTACTCCCGAAATTAAAACTAAAATTTTCGATTTTTACAAGAACAAAAACTTGCTCCTTAGACACACGTATGCTGAATAAGAATAAAAAATGTTTGATTTTATACCGAAAAATTGTTCTATTCCGAGACAATCAAAATTTGGTGTGGTGGACTCATACTATATGACAGACGATTTTTGGCTAAAGGCCTTAAAAAAGGTTTTTTTTTAATCAGCAATAATAATTTCAAGAAATATCGATGCTGAAAGTAAGATCAAATTATAATCCCCCAGCGATGATTAAAATATTAACTGCAAAAATTAAAAATTTGTTAAGTTTGAAATTTGTATAGGAGTGAACTTTATAAACAGACATATACAATTTTAAAAAACTCGATTCTTCTATAAATTAAACAAAATCTCACTAAATTTAGAAGATTTAAGGATCATAATCCTAAAATTAGATTATAACAAACTTTAATCAAAATCGTTTTCAACTTTACAATATTGAAAATCACAGTAAAACTTTTTGGAGGCTTAAATTCCAAATTTTAAATATGAATAGAAGAGAAAGAATTATTCTTTTTTCTTGCCCTTCCCACTTTTGGCTTTTTTAGCCACCTTAGCCTCTTCTTCCGTCTGAGCCTCCCTAGTTTCACGCCTAATAGGCGGTCTTCTTTCCGGTCCCTTAGGAGTCCTCATTTCAAGTTGAAGATCAGATTTCTCATCTGGACCAACAAGTCCCTTCTTCCCAATTCTCAGAATGAAAACATCATGGTCAGGATCAGGATCGCAATTCTGAGCATCGAATTCGTTAGCCACTGTAACGGAAGGCTGCTTATTTTCACCATCATCCAAAAGACCGGAAACTTTTAAAACCACAGCCTTTCCACAAGGTTGAGCCGGTCCTCGACTTGATTGGATCGGTCCAGTTCTTTTTCCCAATGGACTAAAATTTTCAGAAACAGGTTCATAAGAAATTTGACTTCTTATACCTTCTCTCTCTTGTACTTTTGATCCAAATGGAAAATCTGCTTGTTTTAAATACTCCTCAAAATTAGATTCAATTTCTAAACCTTGCTTAGCAACAGCTCCTATACTTAAACCACAAGGCAAACAAGGATATCTCTTTGGTTGACAAACCTCACAAGGAGCTTTCTTGGAAAAATCATCTTCAGATTCTTTACAAAGATCAAAGTCCTTTGAATCCATCACCCGACACTTATAGCTTAATCCTTTGTCATCGATCTTATTTCCCTTGAAGATGTAACACTTCTTCCCTTCTGGTGCTTCAAATTCTGTCGTGATGCTTTGGCCATAAGAAGAAAATCTGATAAAAACTTTGATTGAGCCAATCAAATCTTCTTTAAAAAATAAAGGGACATCATTTTCAAAAACCTGCGGAGGTGGAACTCCGAGATACCAACATTGTAGCATCTCTTTCCTGAGAGCTGCAAATTGTTTCGTCATATCAACTTCTGCTTCTCCCACAAGAATGTCAGGATTGATGTCTTCTGGCATTTTTTTCTTTACAGTCATCTTGATTTTAAATTCTGATATCTTTTGAGTGACGGAGTATTGAGCCACTGAAAACATTATTGAACGCCCTGAGTAAAAATATTCCACATCGTCGGAAATTCCTGCTTGAGGTTCGAACATGGGATCCACTGGGGTCACTTCCAGGTCATCGTCTTTGAAGTCCAAGAACTGAAAACTCACACATGTGGGCACAAAGAACATCTGATTTAGTTTTGCTAGTCGTTCTCCTCTTATTTCGTGGATGTAAAATTCGAGGAGGAAAAGATACTGCTCTTTGAATTCTGGCGCTGGGGGATGTTTTTCTCCAAAAACGGGGGTTGGTTTAATGAGAGCCATTCAGTCTCTGCCCTCAAATTATTTTTTGCGTAATTTTATAATTGACAATTGTTAGATAATTTTAGACGGAATTATAACAGAAATAATTTAGCAACTCTCATAACCCCGAATTAAAAGTTTTGAGTAATTGTATCTGACTTGTTTGAAGTTTGCAAAGAGTGATTCTCAATTTTGTTTTCATTAACATATGTATTACGAAATAGAAAGTCGGGTTGTCTCGGTTATTGACTTCTAAATTAAACAGTGTGTGGTGGCTAAATTGTTTTAACACGAGTCAATCAAAACCAAACCATGTGGTTAATGGCAATAAACAGAGAAGATGCAATATAACTTGCTCAGATAATCTAGCCACATTTCTAGACATAAAATGTAAATCACATAACCTTGCGCCTTAGCTTTTTATCGCCAATAGTTTTAAACTATGAATTTTTCCAGGACAGAAATTTCCTTCTTAGAGTTTTTCATAAATCTTCAAAATAGAGGATTCAATAAATAAAAGGTAGTAAAAAAATGTTTGGATCTGAAATATTGAATTCTTTAAATTTTATTGAAATAAATTATTGTTTTAGTTCATGATTGTTTGGATTACAATAGGTCTGAATTTTTAAATAGATTTAGGATTAAGGAACAATTTTTATAGTTCCCATTTTTTTACTCGAAGTGGAGATAAAGTTCTTTTTCTGAAAAATTTCCGTGTAATTAGCGGAAATGTTTCAAGTACTTATAATCATTCTATGTCTTTGTGAAAGAATATCAGAGATTAATGAATTATTGTTTCATAGGAGCGTGTTTTTTTCATGCAACTATATTTTTCCAAGTTTGAGAAACACCACCACTTGATTAATACTTTGCGGATGTGACGCCCATCGCCCATGTTTTTACCCGATGGAGCTTTATTCAACTCAAGCAGCTTAAACCCATTCTTGAAAGATCTATTATAAATTTTAAATTTAGTAATTTTTTAGAACATTTCTATGATGTCATCTTAAATTCTTGAAATTAATATTTTAAGTAAATTAAATTTTAATACTCAAATACTACGAATAAAAATAAAAATATAAACTTATATTTTAAGATTTTCTAAGAATTTGTACGTTTTCATTTAATTTTATTTGGAAACTTCTGTAAGGTATTTTATTCATTTGATGTTATCAAAAAAATCCACACATGTTCATTTTTACTTTTTGAAAGACTAGTAATTTTAAATAGTCATTTTAGACATTATACAATTGTACATCATACAAAATTATAAAATCATTTTGCTTTTTAAAATCAATGTCGCCAAATTTTATAATATCTAATATGGCTTTTTAAAATATATCAACAAATTTTCAATAGAGAAATTTATTTTTGTCTGTAAAAACATATTCTCGATTGATATTTTAAGAATCTTCGTTATCTTGAATAGTTAGAATTTGACCACTTTATTTTTTGTCGGAATGTTCATTTTTTATACTAAATAAGTATAGAACCTTTAAAAATATTCATGGTGCGGAACATACCTTTAGTATCTATCGAAAATAAATTAGGATGTAGAAATGAGCACAGATTGAGAATTGGTTGTTTTTATGGGGTTTTGTTTTAATTTTACAGTTTCTAAGGCTTTAACATAAAATACATGGTTGGTCCGAGTCAGCAGCCAAGTTTAATTGAAATCTGTTAAGAGTTACGCTGATAATCCAAAAAAGGTCCAAAAAATCTTATTATTCCAGATGAGGATTCTTGGTAGCTCTTTTTTGTACCAGGCAACGATTAACTACGGCAAATCATGATTTAAAAAATTTTGAATTTCTGCAAAGTCAAAATGCAATTGATGTATCCTAAAAATTTGGAACTTTTCAAATGTAAGGCTATTTTAATTAGTAAAGGTCTAAATAAAAAAATGTATGTTTTGGAAAGAATTTTTAAATCTGAAAAATTTGAATTTCAAAGCCTTCGAGTATATTGGAAAGAACTTCGATATTTCTGATTAATTTGAAATTTTTAGGCCTTCAGAGCCTCTCATTAGGGCCTCCCATGAGGACCTCCAGAGTCTCATACGAGCGCTTTTCCATGTATCCCTATCGAGACCCTCCCTCAACGCATTTCAATGAATATATTTAATTTTATTTTAATTCAATCTATTTGAGATATCTTAATTATTAGGATATTGGATTTAAGCGGAATTTTAACATGTTAGTGTCTACGTCCCTTTCCCTTTTCCAGCTCCCCCTTCTCTTCAAAACTCGACCGTGTTATAAAGTATAAACCCAGATAAAAGTACGGATTGTCCGGACGTTTAGACTCTGCCTTAAAAATTACATTAATTATTAAGATACCTTACCTAATTTATAAAAAAAAAACCTAGAAGGTAATAAATCAGATTTAAAATGGTTGCAATAAAAAAATTAATCGTAAACAAACTTAACTGAATTTACAAATAATGAAACTAGAATCATAACGAACCCACAGTATTATACTATATAATTATGTGCCAGATTTTGTTCAATTTTCAAATAAAATCTTATTTTTTTAATTAAATTAAATTACGTAAATGAATTAAATTCGATCTTTTTTAAAATTTTTTTTATCCTATATGAAATTCATGAAACGTTATAGCGCCCTAAATATTTTGCATAACTTCACGTTGAGTGAAAGTAATCGGGTACTCTCAGGAACTGCGTCAGTGATTCAATATTTGGAGGCGCCTAGAATATTAATTATTGCCCATTAAAAATAATATAGAACCACATTGGACGATTTAAAAAGTCTACGGCAATTTCTAAGCTACGGGGGGATCGATTACACGCATTAAATCTCTAAGAAACGAGATCAATTCAATAAACTGACCAGCACATAATTTCATAATTGAGTCACATCTAATGGACCCAAGTCGAGATCAATGATGCGCGTTGAGATTAACGTGCGAAAAATGATTATGACCTTCGTTACTTAGATTAGAGAAATTTAAATTGCCATCAGAGAGGAATTTATAACACATTACTTTGAATCAAAGAAGCTTTTAATTTATTGAATAATTGATTCATTCGAAGAAATTTTCTTTGAATCCATTGGATGCAAGAAACTACTTTATAAAGCAATGAAGGGAATTAAAAGTACAGAATCTGTCAACGTGAGAAATGGCAAAGG
>JAAAKG020137364.1:0-12925 GCA_010014905.2 Druon quercuslanigerum
GAAGTTTAAAGTTTCCAAAATTATTTTTTGCTTTTAAATTAACTATAATTCAAAGAAAATTTGCTTAAGTAATTTTTTTAAAATTATTTTAAGTTCAAACTATACTTTTAGAAATTTTAAACATTGCATTTTTTTAATGAAAATATTTTATTATTGTATATTTAATAAATAAATAAAATTTATAATAAGTATTGTAAACCGTCGGGCATTTTTTGATTCGTTAATATTATAAACTGTTAGTTAATTTTATTATTGAGGAATTTGTATTAACGATAATATAAACGATTCGGGAATTTTTGTTCTCGAATAATAAAAATATTTTTTTGGATTTTTAAAGTTTCTAAAGTTATTTGTGGAATCTAAAATCAGTATTTTAATTAATAAATTTAATTTATAATAAGTTTTTTAAATTGTCGGTAATATTAGTTTATTTAATTTTTTGGAGGGAGAAATTAAATTTATTTTTTTAGTGTGAATTTTACAAATTTTTAAAAAGAAAAGTATGTTCAATCACTCAAAATATCTTAAATTTCTTATCGCATTATGTAAATCAATATTAAATAAGTGCAATTTTGACAGGGTGTCTACTAATCATTAAATAAATAATTAAAATAACTTAGAATACAGATTCGAGTCAAAAATTGCATTTAAATTTTTTGAAAATGTGAATTTTTAAAGGTTTCAAGTGAATAAAAATGTCTTGTTGAAATTTCCGGAATTTATGATTATGGATTTTGATAAATTTATTTTAAGAGAATCTTAAAAGATTTCCAAAATTGTTAAAGAAAAATCTAGAAGATTTTGAGAGATTTTTCTGATTATGAAGATTTTTTTTTAATTTAGGAAAAATTGGAAACATTTTTAAATAATTTTGAACAAAAAATAATTATTTGAGGATAAACAAAAAATTATTTAAAGCTTCTTAAAAATTGTAAAAGGTTTGGAAACAACAGAATTTTTTTCTAAAGATTCCTGAATAATGAGAAACAAAATTTAGTTTTACAAAAAATTTCAAAAGATTTCTAAAAATATAAAAAAAAGTCTGGGAGTTTTTCAATGAATTTTTATTATTTTCAATGATTTTTCAAAATTTTATAAATATCACCTTTCCGGATAAAAATGCCATTGTTTGGCTGAAAATTAATTTGAATGTAGATTCAACTATTTTTTAGGTTTTTTTTTATTTTTCATACATTTTCAGACCAGTTTCATTTATTAACTCGAAAATATCAATTTTCAACAAAAAAGTTAAATTCCAACCCAATAGTTGAAATTTTAACTAAAATAAAATATAAGTTTTTTTTTTGAAATGAAACAAAAAAATTTAAAGATTCCATGGAAAATTATAAATTATTTTCTAGTTTGAAAAATTAAATTTTACAGAACATATCAAAAAATTTCTAAAAATATGGAGGTTTTAAAACGCATTTTTTTAGTTTTTCAGGAGTTCAAGGAATTAATTTTCACAGCAAATTTCAAAAAACTTCAACAGATTTCTAACAATGTAGAAAATTTTTTCAAGGTTTTAAGGTATTTTTTTATTTTTAAATATTTTTCAAAATTTTGGAAATAAGACCTTTTTAGTTAAAAACTTAATTCTTTATGTGAATATTAATTTGCTTGATTAGGGATTCACATATTTTGTTTAAAATTCGTCGTTTTTGGATAAATTCAACTCTTTTTTTTTATTACAAATTAAAATATTTTTTAGTTAAAATATCGACTATGGCATGTTTCATTATAAACTAATGTTTTTTGTTTGAAAAATCAACTGCTTGGTTCAAATTTAAAATACTTTTTCAAAAATTTAAGTTTTTAAATTGAAAATTCACCATTCAAGGTGAGAAATTTATTCCTGATTAAAAATGTAACTATTTCGTTCAAAATACATCTTTTCAGGGAGAGAAAAATTAACTATTTCATAAAAAATTCATCTCTGCTGGTAAAAATTTGATCATGTTTGGTTAAAAATGCAAATGGTTGAAATTTTTTTATTGAAGAATCAAATATTTTGTTGCAAAATTTTAGAATGCGTAATTCCAAAATCTTTTAATGAACCAATTTTCCATTTTAAATATTATTTTAAGCGTACATTTTCAATTAGAAGATTCTAAAATTTATTTTTGAAGACCTAAACAATTCAAAGAACTATTTGAAAGCGTTCGAAATTAAAAACATTTGATAAAAAACTTACATTGAAAACCTAGAAATATAGTTTATTAATGATTTTTAAAATTCATCTATAGTTTGAGTATTAAAAATTGAAAAATAATTCATTTTACAAGATGATTCTGAACTTAATTGAAATTAAAAAATTTAAATATTAGTTGTTAATGAAATTTAAATGTGAAATTGAAACTTTAATAGTTTTCAATTTTGTAAGAAGATATTGAAAAAAAGTTCAATTTTGATGATTTTGAATAGTTTGAATAACTCTGGAAATAATCAACTGTTTTTTTTAAGTTCCTTGGCTCATTTGAAGGTAATTTCTAATATTTCTTTTTCTAAAATTTGTTTAAAAATTAATTATTCATCGTATTTTAATAAAGTATAGTAATAATTATAAATATATTATTGGTTTGAATTTTTTGAATCGTGTGGTGAGTAAAATCATTATTTTAAATTTTGCGATCTTTTACACCAAGTTTGACCCAAGGTTAGAATCTAGGTTAAAATTTCTAAAAATATCTTAATAATTGTTCAAAATACTGTGGAGAATTATCTTTAAAATGAGCCCGAAAACATTAGAAATGTTAATTGTTTCCAGCGTTATTCCAAATTTTAAAAAAGATGGAAATATTACTTTTTTTGCATATCTACTAATAAAATTAGCGCATAATTTTATTACTCTTCGTACTATTAAAAGGAAAAGAATCTTATGCTAATATTATAAAAAAGGTTCGTTAACAATAAATAAAAAATAGGTGTGTAGATAATTTCCACTGGTCGTTCAATTTTCAATTAATTTAAAATGAATTGGTTTATAATTAAACGCTTTTATTTGATTTAAAATTCTGTTTTGGTCTAAAATAATTAATTATTAACCCATTCAATTAAAAAATTATAATTAAAGAAGGAAATTTTCAGCATTTAGTAATATTTGCCAGTTTATTTAAAACGAGCTATTGTAAATGAAATATTCAAAACCGAATTGTTTGAAATAGAATAGCCTTGGATTGTTAAAATTTCCTAGTACTAAATTAAACTTTGACATTAGAATTTTAATCCTTTCATTTCCTTCACCCTGAATTTATTTTTAAGATATACCTCCTAGTTTGCTGTATTATTTATTTATGTTTTTGTAATTCTGCCTAAAATTGTTATCATTGGGATTTCATAACATATTTTTGTCTTCTAAAGTATTCAACTTTATTTGGCTAGTATTGGGAAACAATCTTAGATGTCCTTGCTTGTTGATAGACTTATATCAATATGGTTTAGTAGCGATTAAAATATTTTTCATTCTCAATTTTAGTACTTTCTTACCTTATGTTATATCTGATCTTTCGTAAACTTTATTTTTATTCTACTACCGTACAGAATGTTTTTGTTCCATATGATGATTTAACAAAACGAAATTCATTATTTATTTATTTTTCTTGAATCTTGAAATTAAGAACTCTTCAAGGCAACTCTTCAAATATTCAGTTTAATTAATGGGTGGCAATACAAAAGCAGATAACCAACATTTTTATCGAAAACGAGTTTATTGCATTAAAAATAATTTTATAAATCAACTACAAAATGTGATAAAATAATCTTTTTCAAATATCTTTTTTTTCAGAAAATAATTTTTTAATAAAATTTAAAGGTATTAATAATTTTTTCAACCTTTAAGCAGTAATATTTTTGAAATTATTTTCTTTTAACGCATACAAAATATTATATTTTTTCGGATTACTAACAAAGAAATACCTTTTTGCAAAAAATGGAATTTTTTTTTTTAAACTTAATTTTTTTAGAAACTTAATTTCTCGGAAGCTTGTTTTTAATTTTTTTTATCTGAAAATTAAGATTTTTATCGCAATGTTTTAAGTTTTAGGTTAGTGTCACTTTGAGATTGTCATTTTCTATAGACTGTGTCCTCGAACCTGGACAACATTTTTGTGATCCAAATTTCTTGGCCTCAATTTAGTAATACTTCAGTTCGAGAGTGGACTTTTGTTTTTGTTGTGATTCCTCTGCCTTTACCCTTTAACCAAATTCCCCCTTTCCTTCCTATTCTTGAAAAACTTCCCCTTTTTTCTTTTCTTTAAAAAAAATACATATGACTTACTGAGTTATTTATTACAATTAATTTAAATTTTTAAAATTAAATATTGGCTCATAAGTAAATTATTTGTAGATAAATAAAGTATAAAATTAAGAGAAAAAACAGTAAATTGTAACATAAGTCTTACTATATAGTAAATAATATTAATAAAAGTTTTAAATTAAATTACTTCTTGTTTAATATATACAAATTAAATATTTTTGTAATGCAAAATATTTTGGGCGCTCAAATTTTAAGTATTTTTGATTTGAGTTTCGGACCTAAGTATATTCAATTTAAATAATAAATTCTTTAGTATCAGAAATCATTAAAAATCATTTAACATTATATAAAAGTATCTGGAAAACATGGAATATGGAGGGAATTTTTTATCAGGATATAAAATTAAAGAGCATTTATTATTAATTCAAAAAAGTAGCTTTATATTACTGGATTTAACTATTTTGTGAGAAATTCTTTTTTTTTTGTTGGAGAATAATTTTTTAAACTGAAAATATCATTGTTCTATTTTTGGTTGAAAATTGGTATTTTTTAGCGGAAAAATCAAGTGTTTATTTAAAAATTCACTTTTTTGTTCAAATTTAGTCCTTCGTTGATGAAAATCATTCTTCTTTTTAAAAAAAATATGTTTGCTTACAAATTTAACTCTTTTTGAAAATTTGTCTTTTTTGTTTGAATTCAACTGTACATTTTTCGTTAAGAATCTATATTTTTTCAATGAAAATTCGAGTAATTGGTTGAAAATTAAACTCTTTTGTTAAACATTAATTATTGCTGTTGGAAAATTCAGCTTTGTGATTAAAAATTTATCACTTTAATTGACAATTTTAATATTTTATTGAAATTTCGTCTTTTTTGGTTAAAAATTAATTTCTTTTGATGAAAATTTAAGTATTGCAGATGAAACTTGAATTATTTGTTTGCAAAATCGTTGTTTTTTTTGTAGAAAATCAATTTTTTTTAACGTGAAACGCATTTTTTTTTAGTTAAATTTTTTTTTAAAGAAATAACTATTTTTATTGAAAGTTCGTATTTTCAGGTTGAAATATTAAACATTTGCGAAGAAAATTAATTTCTTTTCGAAAATAATTAATCTTTTTTGGCGAAAAAAAATACAGCTGGTTGAAAATTCATCATTTTTGGTTAAAAATGCAACCGTTTGGTTAAAAATTAATCTGTTTTGGTTGAGAATTAAAATATTTGGTATAAAACTCGTCTTTGTTGCTAGAATTTAACTGTTTTTAATTGAAAATAATTTTGTTTCGCTTTGAAATTCATATTTTTGGTTAAAAATTCGAAGCTTCTTAAGAATTTTGAAATATTCAATAAAACAACTTTTTTTAAAATTCCAGGGGGAAAACAATAGCTTTTCAAAACAAAACAAAAAAATTTGTTTATTAAAACAATTTAATTTTTCATTTCGAAAATACCAATGTTTTAGCTGAAATTTTCAACCAGTTTTAAACAAAATTCAAGAAGTTTATACTAATAGGATTAATTTTTTGTCAAAAAAGACAACATTTCAACTAAAATAAAATAGTTCAAAAGATTTAAAACTAATGTAAATTTTTGAAAATATCAAATAATAATGTCGAAGCTTTTCAAGAATTTTGAGAGGTTTGAAGACAGCTAAACATTTTTCTTAAGATTCCTGAGAAAATAGTAAATGATTTTCTAGTTCAAAAAATTATTTGTCACAGAAAATTTCAAAAGATTTCTCAAAATGTGAAATGAAATCTGAAAGTTTTTGAGTATTTTTTTAATCCAGTTGAATATTACATAATATTAGTTGAAAATTGATCTCTTCGGACGAAAATTACTTTTTGCAACTAAAAATTGAATTATTTAATGTTTGCTGGAAAAATTAAGTTTTCTCTTTGAAAATTAACTTTTTTGTTGAAAGTTCGTATTTTCAGGTTAAAAAATAAAACATTTGTGTTGAAAATTCGTCTCTTTTGGAAAATAATTCTTTTTTTTTTGGTTAAAAAATACAGCTGATTGAAAATTCATCCTTTTTGGTTAAAAATGCAACATTTTGATTGAAAATTAATCTGTTTTGGTTTAAAATTAAAATATTTTGTTGAAAAATTGGCTTTGTTGGTAGAATTTAACTGTTTTTAATTGAAAATAATTTTGTTTTGTTTTGAAATTCATCTTGTTGATTAAAAATTCAACTAATCTAGTTGAAAACATTTCGAAGCTTCTTAAGAATTTTGAATTATTTCGAGAAAAACAATATTTGATTTAAGATTTCTGAAAAAACAATAGCTTTTCTATTTTGACAAATTAATTTTTACAGAAAATTTTAAAAACCTTCAAAAGATTTCTAAAATTATCAACAAAAATCACGAATTATTTTGTTAAAAAACTTGTTTCGATTATTAAAACAATGAAATTTTTTAACTGAAATTTTTCATCTGAAATTTTCAACCAGTTTAAAAAAAAATTATGAAACTTATACCATAAGATTAATTTTTTGTCAAAAAAGACGAATCTTCAACTAAAATAAAATATTTCAAATGATTTAAAACTAGAAGATTAAAAAAAATAATGTTGGATCTTTTAAAGAATTTTGAAAGGTTTGAAGGCAGCAAAAATTTTTTCTCAAGATTCTTGAGATAATTATAAATGATTTTGTAGTTTAAAAGATTAATTTTTACAGAAAATTTCAAAAGAATTTTAAAAACGTAAAATGAAATCTGAAAGCTTGTAAGTACTTTCATTATTTTTAATAAATCTTCAAAACACTTTCATTTTTTAACTCGAAAGTATGAATTTTTAAGAAAAATGTTCCTTTTCTGTCCAATAGTTGAATTTAAAACTAAAATAAAATGTTTCAAAAGTTTTAAAACCAAATGTAAGTTTTTCAAGATTTCCAAACTTTTTAAAAATTTTGAAATGTTTGAAGAAAACCTGTTATTAAACAATTATCCTTATGGGTTGAAAATTCATCTTTTTGCTTAAGGATTAATTTTTTTAACTTAAAATTTAATTAATCTAGTTGAATACTGCATAATTTTGTTGAAAAATTGATCTCTTTGGATGAAAATAATTTTTATAAACTAAAAATTTAATTATTCAATGTTTGGTAGAAATTTTATGTTTTCTCGTTTACAATTCAACTATTTGGCACAAAATTCATGTATTTGGTTCAAAATTAACTCTTTTTTGTTGAAAATTTGTATTTTCAGGTTAAAAGATAAAACATTTGTGTAGAAAATTCGTCTTTTTTCGTAAATAATTAATGTTTTTGGTTAAAAATACAACTGGTTGAAAATTCATCCTTTTTGGTTAAAAATGCAACAGTTTGGTTGAAAATTAATCTGTTTTAACTGAAAATTACAATATTTTATTGGAAAATCGGCTTTGTTGATAGAATTTAACTGTTTTTATTTTGTTAAACTAAACTAATTTTCTTTCGTTTTGAAATTCATCTTTTTGATATTTAACTATTCTAGTTGAAAACATTTCGAAGCTTCGTAAGAATTTAGAAATATTTCAAGAAAACAACATTTCTTTTAAGATTTCTGGAAAAAACAATATCTTATCTATTTTGAAAAATTAATTTTTACAGAATTTTTTTGTTTAAAAATTATTTTATTCTTAAAACATTTTAATTTTTAACTCGAAAATACAAAATGTTTTAAACCAAATTTATGAAATTTCTACCAATAGGATTAATTTTTTGTCAAAAAATACGAATTTTCAACTAAAATAAAATATTTCAAAAGATTTAAAACTAGAAGATTAAAAAAAATAATGTTGAATCTTTTAAAGAATTTTGAAAGGTTTGAAGATAGCAAAAATTTTTTCTCCAGATTCTTGAGATAATTATAAATGATTTTGTAGTTTAAAAGATTAATTTTTACAGAAAATTTCAAAAGAATTTTAAAAACGTAAAATGAAATCTGAAAGCTTGTAAGTACTTTCATTATTTTTAATAAATCTTCAAAACACTTTCATTTTTTAACTCGAAAGTATGAATTTTTAAGAAAAATGTTCCTTTTCAGCCCAAATAGTTGAATTTAAAACTTAAATAAAATGTTTTAAAAGTTTTAAAACCAAATGTAAGTTTTTAAAGACTTCGAAGCTTTTAAGAATTTTGAAATGTTTGAAGAAATCCTGTTATTAAACAATTATCCTTTTGGGTTGCAAATTCATCTTTTTGCTTAAGAATTAATTTTTTTAACTTAAAATTTAACTAATCCAGCTAAATATTGCATAATTTTATTTTAAAATTGATCTCTTCGGATGAAAATTACTTTTATAAACTAAAAATTTAAGTATTCAATTTTTGGTAGAAATATTATGTTTTTTCGTTCACAATTCAAACTTTTGGCACAAAATTCATGCATTTGGTTCAAAATTAACTTATTTGTGTAGAAAATTCATCTCTTTTCGAAAATAATTAGTCTTTTTGGGTAAAAATACAACTGGTTGAAAATTCATCCTTTTTGGTTCGGTTAAAAACTAATCTGTTTTAGTGGAAAATTTAAATATTTGGTTGAAAAATCGGCTTTGTTTGTAAAATTTAACTGTTTTTAATTGAAAATTAATTTTTGGTTGAAAATCATAATTTTATTTGAAAATTCAACTGTTTTATAATAAATTAACTTTTTTGCTGACAATTCATATTTTCAGATTAAAAAATCAACTGTTTTAAAGAAAATCCATCTTTTTTCTTTAATATTCACCAATTTGGTTAAATATTAGATTATTTTTTTGAAAATTTAATTATTTGGTAGAAAATTAACTTTTTTGTTGAAAAATAATATTTTCTTTTTGAAAGTAGATCACTTGTAGATCATCATTGTAGATCACTTGTAGATCGTCTTTTTGGGTTCAAAATTCGATAATTTTGTAAAAACTTCGTCCTTGTTTGTTGAAAATTAATCTTCTTGGTTGAAAATTTATGTTTTTAGTTGACAATTCGACTATATAAGTTAAAGATTGATCATTTTAGCTGAAAATTTAACAATCTTGTTAAATTTTTTTTTTGTTGAAAATTGATATTTTGTAGATGAAAATTCATCTGTCCTATTGAAAATTCATCTATCTGGTTGAAAATGTAATATTTTTACCTAAAAAGTTAGGAATTCAAAGCGTTTTAAATTTAGTTCATTCTAGTACCCGCATTAATATTACTTAGAAGAATATATTACCCTATTTTCGTGAAAAATATCTTTCTTTTCTTCCTTATCTCTTTATTTACTTTCACAAATGAAGAGCCGGCTATTCAATTTTACATATGAATAGTACTATTTTGACACATTTAGATATAATTAGAAGACCTGATAAAAAAGAATGATTTATAATCGAAATGTCCGGGAAAATTTTTCCACGATTTAGGTAGACACCCTCTCTAAGATTAATCCTCGAAAAATCTCAATTAATAATTGAAAATCCGTCGAATGAATCCTTAAAGCTCTCATATTATTCTCCTAAGTTCTCCATTTTTTTTCGAACAGGGGAGGAACCGGCTTACGTATTGCCCGGAGATGGATTGGAGGAATTGGGACAGGAATTTGCCGGAGCTGAATATCATGAAAGACGAGCATTACTCGCCGATGGAGGAGACCGATTTGGAGTGTCTACCGTTTCTTTCGATTCAATGGAAGAACTTTTATGGATGGGAAACCAAGGGGTACTAATTAAATGAGATCTTTTCATTTCTTTTTTTTTTCCTTTTTTTTAAATTTGCCCGAGGATAATTTTCTTACTAGAGCGCAATTGATTTCAGGGTCACGTAACATCTTATTATGGATCTAGTTTGCAAAAATATACCTCTTTTCAAGTGCACGAAAATCAAGAGGTTCGTCATATTCATTCGGAGGATACAGGAGTTTTAATGCTGACACAGAGCCAATTGCGATATCAGTTACGACGTGGTATCCCAATATTTACATATACGTATGTATGACCTGAATTACTTTAGGCTCTTTAGTTAACGACAAAAAGTTCCAGACTTCTTTTTTTATACTTTTTAATTGCACAATAGAACTCGTACAATTTGCCCACTGAATCAACAAAAACGGGAATTTAATTATGTAGGAACATGTGGAGATAATTGGAAGGGCCATACATCGACTTATGATATTTAACATTTTTTATTTTATTCGAGAACTCAATTTTTCTTTACAAGCGAGAGAGAGATCGCCGAGAAAAAAGTAGATCATGAAGTAAAATTAGAATTTTATAACAAGTGAACTGGGTTGCCGTAGGTCAGACAAAACTGAGAAATCAGGAAAAACATTTGGTCAGGGAAAGTTAAGAATTGTGAAAAATAAATGGAAAAAGGAAACTGTTAAAAATGATCAGGGATGAATTTTCTTGAATTCCTTTGAAATAGTTGAGGATATTTTTTTATATTCGAGAATTTAATTAAAATCGGTATCGCAATAAAATTCAACTTTTCCCTATTTTTATCATTTTGGTCAATTTAGAGAATAATTATCCTGACTTGAAAGAGGGAATTTTAGGAAAGAAATATCGTTTTGATTTCGGTACAGGCAATTTCCATAAATAAAATATAACTTCACTTGGAACAGAGAATTTTTGACATGAAACGGCAATTTTTAAAAAGAATTATCATAAGGATTTAGATGAAAGGAATTTAAAAAGTTCTTGTTCCAATTCAGAATCCTTCGCAATTTAAATGTATCAAATTTTAGATAAACTACTTCCAGCAGTTTTTAGAATCTTCGTTGCGAAATCATGTTTCTTTAGTTAAAAATTCAATTATTTAGTAAAAAATTAAACTATTGTTAAAAAATTTTTTATGTTAATTTTTTGGTTGAAGATTCAGTATTTTAATTGTAAATTTATCGATGGGTGAAAATGTAACTACTTTGTTGAAAATCCCTTTTTTTCAGTAAAAATTTAACTAATCCAAATAGAAGATTTAACTCCCTTGATCGAAATTAATTCTTTTTTCTTGTATAAGAATAAGATTTTTAAGACAAAATTTAATTATTCTATTTTTGGTTAAAAATTTAGTTGAAAAGCTATATTTTTTAGTTCTGAATTAAACTATTTTTTTAGAAAATGTATGTTTTTTTTTTAAATTCGTCTTGTTTTGTGAAAAATTAATCTTAATGTTTGAAAATTCATCTTTTTTATAAAAAGTTTAACAATTCCTGTTGAGGATTCATCATTTTAGTTGAAAGTTATTTTGTTTAGTACAAAATAATCTTTTCTTTTTCATAATTCAACAATTTGAATGAAAATCTGTCTTTTTTAATTGAAAATTCAACTACTTCCTTGAAAATCCACGTATTATTAAAAAATCGATTTTTTTGTATGTAGAAAATGATCTTTTTCTTTGGTTGGAAGTAAAATTACTTGGTTGAAATTTATACTCTTTGGTTAGAAAAGTTTTTTTTTTAAGATTCGCCATTTTAATTGGAAATTCATCTCTGGTTAAAAATGAATCTACTTTTTAAAAAATAAATTTTTTTTACAAAGAATTTAACTATTTTTATAGAAAATTTAACTAATTTCCTGAAAATTTATTTTTTCTTCTTGGATAAAAATGGGATTTTTAACATAAAATTTAACTATTCTATTTTTTGTTGAAAATAGAAATTTTTAGTTACAAAATAAAACTATTATTTTGAAAATTTATGTGTTTGGTGAAAAATGTCTTGTTTTGTGGAAAATTAATCTTTATGTTTGAAAATTCATCTTTTTGATATAAAGTTTAACAATTCCAGTTGAAGTATCATCATTTCAGTTAAAAGTTATTCTGTTCTGTACAAAATTAATTTATTTAATTGAAAATTGATATTTTCTGTTTCATAATTCAACAATTTGGATGAAAATCTGTCTTTTTTTAAATTGAAAATTCAACTATTTCGTTGAAAATCAATTTCTTTTTACTAAGAATTTAACTATTCCAATAGAAAAATTAACTAATTTGATGAAAATGCAGTTTTTTGAATAAGAATTAGATTTTTAACAGAAAATTTAAATATTATATTTTTTGTTGAACATTTTATTGAAAGTATATTATAGATATTTTTTGTGTAAAAATTAAACGATTTTTGTGAAAATGTATGTATTTTGTGGAAAATGTAATTGTTCCATTTTTAGTTGAAAATTGATGTTTTATACTTCAAAGTTCAACAATCTGGATGAAAATGAATCTTTTTTAAATTGAAAATTCGACTATTTCGTTGAAAATCCACGTATTTTGTTTCTAAAAAATCGATTTTTTGTAGAAAATCATCTTCTTCTTTGAAAAATTCATCTTTTCGGTAAGAAATTTAAGCATTCAATTTAAATATTTATCATTTTAGTTAAAAGTTTACCTTCTAGGTTGGAAATAAAATTACTTGGTTGAAATTTGTACTCTTTTGTTAAAAATTAATTTTATTGATTGAAGGTTTACCATTTTAATTAAAAATTCATTTCTTTGGTTAAAATATCCGCTATTTGATTAAAAACTGCTTTTTTTCTTGGGTAAAGAGGATTCTTCTGCCGAAAATTTAACTTTTTTGTTGACATTTTTTTCTTTTTAGGTTGATTGTTATTTTATTTTAATACTGAAAATGTAACTATTAAGGTAGACGCACTAGTTATCGTCACTGCATTAGTTATCGTCAGATGGCCCAGTATTTTTTGTATTACAATATTCGCTCTTGCCGCGTGTGA
>JAAAKG020137365.1:1925-35506 GCA_010014905.2 Druon quercuslanigerum
AACAAATGAAATCTACCAAAAATCACTCAAAAAGTGTCTGTTTAAATTAACCTGAATTCCGGTTAAATATGTCCTTATTATTTTTTCTGGTATAGAGTAACCAGAATTCTGGGTAAATTAACTAGAAATTCCGGTTAAATATGTCCTTACTATTTTTTCTGGTTCAGAGTAACCAGAATTCTGGTTAAATTAAACAGAAATTCTAATTCTAACAATCAAAATTCTGATAATGTAGACCAGAAAAAATATTAAAGGCATATCTAACCAGAATTCTTGTTGATTTAACCAGACATTTTTTTGAGTGATGGGTTTCCAACAAAAGAGTTGAATCTGCAACTGACAAAAATTAAATTTTATCAAAGTAGTTTAATTTCCAACTATGTAATTGAAGTTTCAACCCATGGAGAAGAAGAAGAATGGAGAGCCAAAGAATATTTCAATTTCAAATAAAAAACAATTGAAATCTACCAAAAGACGAACTTCCAACACAAGAGTTGAATCTTCAACTGAAAAAATTAATATTTTAACAAAGCGATATTTTAATTGTCAACCAAGTAATTGAAGTTTGAACCCATGGGGAAGAACAAGAATGCAAAACTAAAGAAGATTTTAATTTGAAATAAAGAACAATTGAATTCTACCAAAAGACGATTTGCCAACACAAGAGTTGAATCTTCAACTGAAAAAAGTAATTTTTACCAAAGTAATTTAATTTCCAACCAAGTTATTTAAGTTTGAACCCATGGGGAAGAAGAAGAATAGATGAGAACCAAAGAAGATTTTTATTGAAAAAGTTGAGCTGCATCTTTAAAGAAAACATCTTATTTTTCAGCAGAATAGTTGAATTTGCAAACAAAAAAATTAATTTGTAGAAAAGTAGTTTAATTTTCAACCAAGTTGTTGAAGTTTGCAACAAAAAAATTTGAAGTATCCACAAAAAATATAATACTTGATATACCAAAGAAGATTTTTATTTGAAATAAAAATGATTTAAATTTGCAACCAAAAAAGATGAATTTTTTCGGCTTTCCCCCCTTTTTAGTCTTTTTCTCGGTTTGAAGATGCGAGTTTATATTTGTTCATAAAAAATGTAATTTATAGATTAAAAAGTAAATAATTTTATTTAAAATTCTACAGTTTTGTCAACTTTTGTGCATATAATCCATATTTTTCTTTAAAAAAAACGTCTTTTTTGGTTGAAAATTTTAAACTATTTTCGTAAAAAATTCAACTCTTTAGTTGAAAATGTACTTTTATTTGCAATTCAACTTTTTTTGGTAGAATATACATTATTTTGAATCCAAAATTTAACAAAAACGGTTAAAAGTTTCATTCTTTTTTAGTAAAATAGTAGTTTTTATTGAAAACTCAACTATTATGTACAAAAATTGTCTTTTCGCTTTGAAAATTCATCTCTTTGAGAACAAATTGCATCTTCTTTGGTTTAAAATGTAACGGTGTATTTGAAGATTAATCTGTTTTAATTTTTGGTTAAAGATTCATCATTTTTTCTGAAAATTAATTTCTTCAGTTGAAAACTTAACCCTATTTTGAAACATTCTACTTTGTTAAAAATTAATGTTATTGGTTCAATATTTATCTATCCTGTAGATATTCGCCTTTTTTTAGTTAAAAATTAATTTTTTAAACTAAAAATTTGACTATTTCATTTTTTAATGCAGATTGTTAGGTTTTGCTGAATTTTAAAACATTTAATTTAGGAAAAAATTGAAATGTTGCTGAACATTTCTGAAAGCTAATCTGTTACATTTTTCGTTGGGAATTCAAATTTTTTGGAAAAAATTCAACATTATTATTATAATTACTTTTATTAAAGAATGCATGTTTATATATTTTGTTGAAAATTTGTCTTTTGTGACTAGAGAATTAATCTTTTTGTTTAAAAATTAGTTTTTTTTGTTTAAGATTAAACTATTTGGTTAACCGGTCTTCTATTTTGTTTAAATTTCATTTTTTCTGGTTGAAAATTATTTTTTTTTCATTTGAAAATTAAAGTATTCCATTTTTTTCAAAATATATCGTTTTTAGTTGCAAATACAACTACATATTTGGTTAAAAAATTATGTATTTTGCTAATAATGTGGTATTTTTTGGTTGAAAATATAACGGTTTTGTTGAAAGTTAAACTACTTTATTAAAAAATGATTGTATTAGTTAAGTGTGTAACTACTTATTTAAAAATTAGTTTTTTTTTGTTAAAAATTAGCTTTTTAAATCTGAAAGTTTAACTTTTCTAATATTAAATGAAAATGGATTGTTTATAGTTGAAACTTAATATATTTTATTGAAAAATTGGGTATTTAAAAAAAATGTTTGTATTGCACTTTGTTCTAGTTTTGGTTAAGAATTCTCTAGTAGAAAATTCTACTCTTGTTTCAAAATCATATTTTTGGTTTAAAAATGCATTTATTCTGGTAGATTTGTATTGATTAAAAATATAACTGTTTGATTTAAATGTTTTTGATTTTATATTCAACTACCAGTTAAACTATTTGGTTGTATATGCAAATGTTTAGTCCAAATTTAGTTTTGTTGTTAAAAATTTAACTATTCAGATTGAAAAATAAAGCCCCCTATTTTCTTGAAAAGTAAAGAAAAGTTCATTTAGTTTTACAGAAGAATTTTTAAGTTCAGTTTTCTTTACTTTAGTGACGTTAAAATAATTAATAAAATTGGTGGAAAAACTAATTTTGTATTTTAGGTGAGTATCAAAATCCTTAATATTTTTTTTCGGAAATGGTTGATGAAATATGAAAATAAAACTAATGGCACAACAAAAAATGAATTTTATTTGTCTATGAACGAGGGCTGTCACGGAGGGACGAGCTGAAGAACCATCGATACATTTTTGTGTGATTTTTTTACGATTCCACTCCTCCATATGAGAAGTCTGAACACAATGCTTTAATCCTCTATCCGTCATATTTGGGGTTTTACATTATTGGTTCTTAGGATTTTAGACTTTAGAATTTTGTGTCCAGCGACTTATGACTTGTGGTTTTGGGCATCATTTGTGGTTACGGTTTCGATCCTATTGCTGGGGACTTATATTTTGATTTTTCATTTTTTCATTATCCATCTATTAATATCATTAATACTAGACGCAAGCAGTTTGATAATCACTTATTAAACAATTTTTTAAAATATTAAAGCCTAAAATCCCATTATTGATAAAATTTTCAAATATTATGTTTTTAATATTTTTGAAACAATAATTCATAATTTCGAATTAAAAGTATATGAAATTCAAAGATTTTTAAACGGAGCTCTCAAAAATTCAAAAATTTCAGACTAAACTTTTGAAAATTTTACACTTTCATTAGATAATTTCATTACATACAAAAATGTAAAGCCTCAATCTCGGAATTAATGCAGAAATATAATTGATATTTACAATTTTACATTAGGTTATTTTGCCGAGCCAAAAAATTGATATCTGGATCACTTTTATTTTCGTTGGTTTATGCTACGAGAAGTGCATATCCAAGAGTGCAATAGTTCTAAGGAATTCCAACATCTACTAATTAAATTCTTACCTGCAGTCAACACCAATTAACATCAGCTGATCATACAACACGGTTGGAAGAAGATACAACAATGGAACAAATCAACTATAAAGATGGGTTCTTTCAAAGGATTATGAACCAGCATACCAACAATATCCAACATTTTCTAATTAATTTCTTTCCTGTGGTCAATTCCAATTAACATCAGCTAATCATACAATGTATGGTTAGAAGAAGATAAAACAATACGTAACAAATAAACTATACTTACTATACAAATAGGTTCTTTCAAAGGATTATGAACCAGTATACAAACTAAATCCAGAATCTCCTGAATAAATTTTTATCCCGTCAACATCAGATAACATCAGCCAATCGTATAGCACGTTTGGAAAAAACATATTACAACAATAAAACATTCTACCAATTATACAGATGGGTTCTTTCAAAGGATTATTAACCAGTATACAAACAAAATCCAGAATCTCCTGATTAAATTCTTATCTCGTCAACATCAGTTAACATCAGCCAACCATACAGCATGGTTGGAAAACATATTACAACAATGAAACATACTACCAACTATACAGATCAGTTCTTTCAAAGGATTATCGATCAGTTTAACAAATTACCAACAAATTCCAATATCTTCTAATTAAATTAATACTTGAGGTAAACATACCAATTAACATCGCTGCTAATAATACAACACGGTTAGAAGAAGATATAAAACAATGGAACAAACCAACTATAGATGGGTTATTTAAAAGGATTATAGATCAAAATATCAAAAATATCCAACATTTTCTAATTATTTTTTTTTTTTCTTATGGTCAACTCCAATTAACATCAGCTAATCATGCAATGTATGGTTAGAAGAAGATAAAACAGTGCGCAACAAATAGACTATACTTACTATACAAATAGATTCTTTCAAAAGATTATGAACATTATACTAACAATATCCAACATTTTCTAATTAAATTCCTAATTGCGTTTAACACCAATTAATGTCAGCTAATCATAAAACACTGCTGGAAGAAGATAGAACAATGCGGAACAAATAAGCTACTCACTTACTATACAGATGGGACGATGGTTTCTTCCAAAGGATTATTAACCAGTATACAAACAAAATCCAGCATCTCCTGATTAAATTTTTATCTCGTGAACATCAGTTAACATCAGCCAATCGTACAGCACGTTTGGAAAAAAATATTACAACAACAAAACATATTTCCAACTATACAGATGAGTTCTTTCAAAGGATTATCGACCACTATACCAAATTACCACCAAATTCCTATATCTTCTAATTAAATTCTTACCTGCGGTAAACATACATATTAACATCACAGCTAATCATACAACATATGGTTAGAAGAAGATATACAACAATAGATCAAACCAACTATAGATGGCTTCTTTCAAAGGATTATGGATCAAAATACCAACAAAATCCAACATATTCTAATTAAATTCTTACCTGTTCGACGTTAAGTAACATCAGCTTATCTATAGATACTTATGGTTAGCATATATTATGTTTAACTATAGGATGGCTATCTAGACATTAAAGGGCAAATTCTGTGGATATTAAAAGATACATGTAAGTTTTCGTTTTGTTTTTGAAACAACACTTTTAGGAATCGTTTCACTATACCCAAACAGTTTATGGCATTATTATTATTATCCCCTGAGAACAAAGCTCTTGAAGTGAACAACAGGATGTTTCAGTCTAACATCTCGAAAGTTTTAGTAAAAATATTATTTTTCGTCTGACAACTCGAAAGGACAGCAGATGTTTTGTGATATCTGTATGTTTTGTGGTACCATAATTTACTATTTACATCCATTTTTTTCGTATAAAGCTAGTTTAATCCCTATCATTATTGAACTCACTACTAAGAAGACCTTGTCATATCAAATCAAAGAATGGTTGTATCCCTAAAAATTCTGGAAAGAGATCTAAATCGGAGGAAAATCTCAGAAATGGACTGAATAAGTGACTTTTGTTGCAAAGCAGAGCAAAGACATCATACTGTGCTCAGCACGAATGCTTCCCATATTATGTCGTATATGAGGAGCAAAAAATCCTATGAATTTTAGATGTCTCCATGATCTCCTGGAGTTGAACAATAACAGACAGAATAAGATGCTACCATGAATAAGACGTATCCCAGGGGCCAAATCAATTTTCACCATAAAGGACCGTTAAATTTTGCGGGGAGTGCAGATGTTTTTTTTTGGGCTGAGACCACCCAAAACTAAGTAAGACTTCTCAATTCCAGCATCCATCCACGCGTCACAAATCTTCTGGTCTACGGCTTCGAAGTCAAACCTAGAAAATGACGAACAATGGACAAGGCGCCAACAAAAGAAACCCAGCGATTTCCCTCACCTTGTCCTCGATGGAGTAAGTTGTCCATCGCCATCGGCAGCTTCTCTCTGGAATCTGGATACATTGAGCGCTTCTATTCGGCCCTGTGGATATTTCGGCCACTAGGGAAAATTTTCGGCGAAGTTCCTTTTTGCCACTTTTCATTCTCACAATGTTGAATAGTCACGGTCTATTGAGAAATATAAGCTATAGAAAAAATATATACATGTACCCTACCTTCGAAAATTATCTATACGGCTAGCACGAGTGGTACCGATAATCACTGCTGATTTTAAAACGTGATTACCCTTTCAAAAAAGAAGCGAGAGATATTTTTAGAAACCTATTGGGAATCGTATAAAATCTTGATTCAAATGACCGGTAGTTAAGTGGAGATTTAAAAAGAAAAAGAGAACTTATGCCCAATACAAAAATACACCTATATTTTTCAGTAAACGTTTTTTTTTAATGCTATTTTTTAGTTAAAGGTTCATCTCTCTTTCGATTAAAATTCGTTTTAAGTTTTGTTGAAAATAAATTTTTAAGGCTGACAATTAAACTATTTAACTTATTAATAAAAATTTATCCTTTCAGGTTAAAAATATTTTTTTGGTGAAAAGTTGATTATTTAACTTAAAGTTGAACTACTTTGTAAACAAATTAATTATTTATATTATTAAGGATTCATAATTATAGTTGACAATTCAACTATTTGCTTTTAAATGATCATGTATGTAAAAAATTTTACAGTTTTGTAGAAGATTAATCTTTTTAGCTTGGAAATTCATCAATTTGGTAAAAGATTAAACTATTTGTTTGAAAAATAATATCATTGGGTTAAAAATGCAACTTTTTAGTAGTTAATTCGTCTTTTTGGCTATAAAATAAAATAATTTTTTTTTAAATATTCGTCTTTCTTGGTAGAATTAAAAAATTTTTTTGTCAAAAATTAATCCTTCTTAAATAAAAATATAAATTTGAAAAGACGATTATTTAAATTAAAGTTGAACTACTTTGTAAATAAATTAATTACTTATAATATTAAGGATTCATAATTATAGTTGAAAATTCAACTATTTGCTTTTAAATAGGCATTTATGTTAAAAATTCTAGAGCATAGTAGAAAATTAATCTTTTTTATTTGAAAAATCATATCCTTGAGTTGAAAATTCAACTTTTGTATACAATTCATCTTTCTGGCTTTAAAATTCACGTATTTTGTTCAAAATTCGTCTTTTTTGGTAGAAAATAATCTTCTTGGTCAAAAATTTATATTTTTGGTTGACAATTTAACCACTTTAATGAAAATTTATGTTTTTAATTATTTGTTTTATCTGAAAATTTGACTATTCCATGTTTGGTTAAAACTTTGTCCTGTGTAATGAATACGTTGAAAATTTGTCTGTTTCATAAAAAATTAATCTTCCTGGTCAAAAATTTTTTTTTGGTTAAAAATTTAACCATTTTTTTGTTCAACATTTTTTTAATCACATGTGATTAAAAAAATGTTTTCTTTGAAGCTTTATCCTGCATATTGCAAGAAATAAAAATTAAACTGTTTTGTAGAGAATTTATGTATTTGGTTAAAAAATCGTCTTTCTTAATTGAAAATTAACTTTTTAAATGAAAATTCAACTGTCTTCTAAAAAAAATTGTCTCTTTTATTCAAAATTTGAATATTTTATTTAATTTTAATCGTTTTGTTTGAAAATTCGACCATTTAATTGAAAATGTACCCTTGTATGCTGAAAATTCAACTACTCTGTTAAAAAAATTTAATTGTTTTTGGAAAATTGAAATATTTTGATAAATTACTTATTTTTTGTCGATAATTCAACTATTTTGTTAAAAATTCATCTTTTATGGCAGAAAAGTCATACCTATATGTTGAAAATTTATCTATGTTGGTTAAAAAGTAACTTTTTTAGGTTGAATTTGTTTGTTAATGCAACTGTTTGGTTCAAAATTATTATTTTTTTAAATTCACTGAAAATGAATCCCTGTGACTGAAAAATCTTTTTTAATACTGGATTCAATATGTTATCTGCATTAATTTTAATTAAAAAAATTTTTAAACTTTAAATCTGTCTTTAGCTAAAGTCTACGTTACTTTCGGAGGTGGGGAGGTCATGAAAGTCCAAAATAATTGGTAACGTAATTTATGAATGGCCCGTAAAAATTTTTTTTCATGTAACAGGAAAGTGTCTTGGCGCCGCCAGGCCTTCAGCAAAAGTACCCTGACGGCGCCAGGCGGCACCAGGCCTCTCGATCTTGTACCTCGACTTCAACTCATAGCATGATCTAGGAAATTTGTATGAAAAATATAAAAATTATACCACGTAGTCTTTGAAGTATTATCTTTAATTCAAGACAATAAAACTGAAAAAGTCTTAATATGTTCCCGAGTTATTTGTAAAACATATTTGCAAAAGAGTCTGGGACTCAGTCATAAAAGTTTTCTAATGACAAAATTATCAGAAAAATTAATATAAAATTTCATGAATTTAATTATTTAATTAAATAATTCTTGCTCTAATATTTTTCCCTAAAGAGAAAATTAATTTAGCCAATAATATTTTTCATATCTTGTATCACCCTAACATGAATTTCAATCTATAAAAAATTAATGCAATCTCTTAAAATCCCTTGGTACCTTTGGGAAGATTTTTAAATCCATTAAACTCTGTTGAAATCCATTGACATTTGGAAATTCACCCAAAATTTTAAAAATAATTGGAGGAACTGTAAATCTTAATTTTCTTTCTTTCTTAAATCTTATAAAATTCTTTGAAATTTCAATTCTATGTAATCTATAAAAAATAACTTAAAATCTTTGAAATCCTTTAAAAATCTTGTACTCTTACATTTACTTTGACATTGTTGAAATCCGTAAAAATACAATGAAATAAAATTTAATTTATTTTTGAAAAACAAGAAAAACAGTTAAAATCCCTTACCGAATGCTTTGAAATCCCTTGCAATTTTTAAAATCTCTAAAATAAAAATTAGAATCAAAAATCCTTTAGAATACCTTTTAAGACATCCTGATACATTTAAAAATCTTTTTAATTCCATAAAAATTTTAATAGATTCTCTGCAATATAAAGTAAATGACACTTATTAGTAATTAAAGTTCTAATGAAATTATTTTCCAAAGTTCACTATTACAAATATCCTGAAACCTTTTAAACTCCTATAAAATTCTTACAAATCCCTTGAAAATTATGAAATCTTTTGTAAATTTCAATCAGTGGCACAATTCTAAATATAAATAAATTATTTTTATTGATAAATTACTAAGTTGGACGGATTTATCATTAAAAAATAGCTGATTGAATGAAATTTACAGAGTTCTTTAAATTTAATTTAATTTTTCTTCCTTTTTGCTTGCTGAATTCAACTAATTGTATTTTTTTTTGTGGAAAATTAATTTTTTAAACTGAAAAGTTAACAATTCTATTTTTGGTTTGAAAATTACTTTTTTTTTAAAATTCATCTATTTGGTTGAAGACTCAACTATTATTTTTAGAAAATTCATTTTTTTCGTTTAACTGAACATTTCAATATGGAACTGTTTTTGGTTTAGTTTTATTTTACTGTGTTTGAAAATTCAATATCTGGATAGAAATGCATCTTTACAGGTTGAAAATTAAACTATTGTGATAAAGTCATCTTTTTTGGTAAAAAATTCTACTGTTTTGTTAAAAATTCGCCCTTTTGAATTGAAAATTAATCTTTGTTCAAATTTTTTTTTGCTTAAAAGTTCAAATATTTTTGGTTGACAATGCAGAGATTTGGTTCAAAATTAATTTTGTTGAAAAAACGTTGTCTTTTTATAGGTTGAAAGTTTATCTCTTGTGGTAGAAAATCTTTTTAGATTGTAAATTCAACATAAAACATATTTTTTGAGTCTTCCATTGAAATAGTTAACTCTCAACTTAAAAAGAATAAATTTCCAACAAATGGGAGAATTTTCAGCAGAGTAGTTAAATTACAAACCTAAGAGACAAATTTTCTACTAAAAAGATAAATTTCCCAAAAAGAAAGATTAATGTTTCACCAAAAAGACGAATTTTTATCAAAATACATCAATTTTCAATACAACTCTTGAATTTTGAAGCCAAAACGGAGAATTATCTACAAATTAATTAAATTTTTATTCTAAAAATATTATTTTTAAACAGCAAAGTTATTTTTCTATCTAATAGTTTATTTTTCTATCTAATATGTGGTTGTTTATTCGTAAAAATAGTTTATTTTTAATCAAACAGTGTAGTTTTTACAAAATTAGTGAATTTTAAGGGAAAAAAAACAAAATTTCTACAAAAAACAGTTCAATTTCAAGAAAGCAGAAAGTATGAATTTTTAACAAATGAGTTGAATCCATAAGCAAAACAGTATAATTTAATAATTTAATAATAATTAATAATAATTAAAATAATTTAATTCAATCATTTTTAACTTTCAAGAAAAAACATGAATTTTCAGTCAAATATAGTTGAATTTTCACACAGAAAAAACACTTTCCAATTAAAATCAATTTTAATTTTCGGCCAAGAAGAAGAATTTTCAACTCAAATTATGAAACAATTGAATATTCAATCAAAAAGGTTAAAATTGGAAATTTTAAATTCTGAAACCCCCTAAATATACTGCATCTAACGATTTATATCTTCTTCAGTTTTGCATTTAAAAAAAAAGATTAAAAATGAAGAAGCTATTAATTTTCTACCAAGAAAATGAATTTTGAAAAAAATACATGAATTTTCAGTGAAATATGAATTTTCATCTAGAAACATATCAATACTCAATTGCAGAAATTAATTCTCAAACAAAAAAATGATTTTTCCACAAAATAGTTAAATTCCAAACCTAAGAGATAAAGTTTTAACTAAAAGTATGAAATTTACAAACGAAATTAATTTTCATGAAAATAGTTCAAGATTTAACTCACAGGAAGATTTTTGAACTGATTGGATTAATTTTATCAAAATGGAATTTTAAAATTCTCAACCAATAAGATGTATCTTCAAACAAAAAAAATAATCTTTAAACAAAAACAAAAAATGAAACTTTAACATGGTAGTTAAACTTTCAATCAAGTACATGCATCTTTGAACAAAAAGGATGACTTTTAAACAAAATAGTTGTGTTTTCAAAAAAATAATTAAATATTGAACCAAATAATTTTAAATAAGAAAAAAAATCTGAAACTAATGTATATTTTTTACTTAAATGTTTATATATTCATCAGTGATGAATTTTCAACAAAACAGTTCACCAACAGAATAGTTCAAAATTTAACCCAAACGATGATTTTTAAACTAAGAATATTAATTTGATCAAAATCGAATAGTTACATTATCAACACAGGGGATTAATCTTGAGACAAAAAAAATTGAATTTTTAACAAAGTATTTAATCTTTCAACCAAGTAGTTGAAAATGAGAACTTAAAATTCTGAAACCTATGAATATTTTTACCTAAAGATTTATATCATCATGAGTGATGAATTTTCGACAAAAGATTTAAATCCTCAACCGAAACAGATTAATTATTATCCAAGCAGTTGCACTTTTAACTAAAGATTCAAAATCAAGAAAATTAAAAAACATTTTTTTTAGAAAATACATACAATTTTAAGTTAAATAGTTGAATGTTCGTCTAGAAAAGATCAATTTTCAATTAAACATATCAATTTTGAACCAAAAATGAAATAAAATGTTATCAACAAAACAGTTCAAAATATAACCCATGCGATGATATTTAGACCAAAAAGATTACATTTTCTATCAATATATGGAATAATTAAATTATCAACCAAAGAGATAAACCTTTAACAAGTTGTTAAACCAAGTTGTTAAACCAAGTTGTTAAATCTTTGACCGAAAATTATGACTTTAAAACAAAATAGTTGTATTTAAACAAAATTAAATAATAATCGCAACTTACATCAACAATTTCTACAAAAAAATTAAATATTCAACCAAATAAATAAATATTCACATCACGCAAAAATTAATTTTTAACACGGTAGTTCAAGTTTTAAACAATTAGTTTAATTTTTTTACCAAAAATATGATTTTTAAGCAAAATAGTTTTATTAAAAAAATTAAATATTTAACCAAATAATAAAAAATACAAAAATTTAAATTCCGAAACCCGTGAATATTGTTTACCTAAAGATTTATATCTTTATTTTATTAAAAAAATAAATAAAATATAATAGAAGATCAATGTGATCAAAATAGAATAGTTATAAGTTACATTACCAAACAAGGAGTTGAATATTTAAAAAATGAATGTACAACAAAGGGTTTCGAATTTTAATCAAGTAATTGAACTTTTAACCAAAAACATAACTTTTAAACAAAATATTTGCATTATAAAAAAAATTAAATATTCAACCACACAGGTTGAAATTAAGAACTTAAAATTCTGAAACCTATTAGTATTTTGACCTGAAGATTTATATCTTCGTGAGTGATGAATTTTCAAAAAAAGATTAAAATCTTCAACTAAAACAGATTATTTTTTAACCAAGCAATTGTACTTTTAACCAAAGATTAAATATCAAGAAGATTAAAAAAAATTTCTTAAAAAAATACATATAAGTTGCAGTTAAACAGAGTTGAACTTTTATCTAGAAAAGTTCAATTTTCAATTAAAGATATCAATTTTAAACAGAAATTAAAATTTAATTTTCAAAAAAACAGTTTAACATATAACCCATGAGATGATATTTAAACCAAAAAGATTAATGTTCTATTAATAGATAAATTTTCAACTAAAATTATGAATTTTCAACAAAAAATCGAATTTTCATGAGAATAATTCGACATTAAACCCAGGAGATGATTTTTTAACCAATAAGATTAATTTTATCGAAATGTAATAATACAATTTTTAACCCAGGAGATAAATCTTCAACAAAAAACATAAATATTCAACAACAGAAAAACTGAGTTTGAAACACAGTAGTTCAAGTTTCAAGCATGTAGTTTAATTTTTTACCAAAAAACATTGCTTTTGAACAAAATAGATTTACTAAAAAAATATATTCAACTAAATTATTAAAAATAAAAAATGTTCAATTCTGAAACCCTTGAATATGTTTTACCTAAATATTTATAACTTCATTAGTTAATAAATTTTCAACAAAAGATTTGAATCTTCAACCAAAACAGCAGAATTTTCTAAAAAAAAGTAGTTTCCATCTAAATACATCAGTTTTCCATTGAAGATGATTCTCAGCCAAAAAAATGGAATTTTCAACAAAATAGTTCAATTATAGATTTAATGTTTTCACGGTGATTCATTTTGATAAATAGAGAGTTTTTGTGCACGATAGGAACCCGAACTATCTCTTTTTATCAAAATAGTTCATTTTTAAACCAGAGATAAATTTTCAACTAAAATTATGAATTTTCAACAAAAAAATCGAATTTTTATAAATATAGTTCAACATTAAACCCAAGAGATGATTTTTAAACCAATATGATTAATTTCATCGAAATGGAATAATACCATTTTTACCCGTGGAGATAAATCTTAAAAAAAAATTTAACAACAGCAAAAATGAGTTTTAAACACAGTAGTTCAAGTTTCAAGCATGTAGTTTAATTTTTACCATAAAATATTACTTTTGAACAAAATAGTTGTGCTATAAAAAATATATTCAACCAAATAATTAAAAATAAAAAATTCTCCATTCTGAAACCCATGCATATTTTTTATCTAAAGGTTTATAACTTCATTAGTTAATGAATTTTCAATAATAGATTTGAATCTTCAACCAAAACAGAAGAATTTTCTAAAAAAAATGGTTTTCATCTTAACACATCAGTTTTCTATTGAAGACGATTCTCAGTAAAAAAAAATGGAATTTTCAACAAAATAGTTAAATTACAGATTTAGTTTTTTCACGGTGATTCATTTTGATATATACAGACTTTTTATCAAAATAGTTTATTTTTAAACCAGAGATAAATTTTCAACTGAAATTATGAATCTTCAACAAAAAAATCGAATTTTTATCAACATAGATGGACATTAAACCCAAGAGATGATTTTTAAACCAATAAGATTATTTTTTTCGAAACGGAATAATACAATTTTTAACCCAGGAGATAAATCTCTAACAATAGCAAAAATGAATTTTTAACACATTAGTTCAAGTTTCAACCATGTAGTTAAATTTTTTACCAAAAAAGATTACTTTTGAACAAAATAGTTGTACTAAAAAAATATTCAACCAATTAATTAAAAATAAAAAATGTTCAATTCTGAAACCCCTGAATATATTCTACCTAAAGATTTATATCTTCATCAGTGATATTAGAACTATTTCTTACGCCTAGACAAGACAAGACCTTCTAATGAGATTAATGCCTTAACGATTAACATATTTCTACTTTTTAGGAAATATTTAGTCTCTGGAATGCATTTCCGTCAAATAGACATTTGACTCCAGATTCTGAAAGTTAAATGTCTTTCGATAGGAGAAGAATTCTTGTGTCCAACTGAGCTTGACATCGTGGTATTCTGAAAAACACGTGCAACCAGACTAAAAACCCCAACTAAAAGCTAAAACGGCTACCCTCGCAGCGGGATTCGAGCGTCATTCCAGCATTCGAAGGCCCTTCCGCCCCCCGCCCCGCGGAAAGAAAAACTTTTTGGGTCCTACACCTAGGACGTAAATACGCGGCATCCTATCCTAGACGTAGACGTAGAAATACGCAGGGCCAATGGGCCATCTGGGAGTGGGGATGAGTCTTTAGAGACTTAGGGACCAGGGGACGTGCCCAAGAGGCAGCACTCACTATTCACTAAGACCCGGTCGATCTCGCAAGAAGTGTGTTTTAGTCACTAGTGAACATGTGCGTTCTGATCGCGCGATTCTCTCTCGATTTTTTCCCTACGGTAAACTAACAGATATGTGTGTAATAAACAAATAAAACAACAATTTTCGCGACAGTTTACATGGATTAAGTGGTTACAAACAAGAAGAATTTAAAAAGCGAAAATGGCTCTGTTCCTAGCCCTTTTGTTTATTGGTGAGTCTTTCCAACATTCATTACTTATTAAATATTTATTACAAAATAAAAATAATTATTTTTTTATTAAAAAGTGTTTTGAAATCTTTTTTAAGTGGATTGATTTCTGCTGAATTGATACCACAGTTTTATTTTCTGGTCAAATCAGTTTGTGAGTTATAAAAATAAATATGTAAATAATCTAGAATGTAAAATGAAGTTGTAAGTTTAGATTGATAATTATTGTTTTCTTCTGGGCATGTATTTTTTTTATTGTACAAGAGATTTCAAATTCGGGATGCTACAAGCGGATGTTATTCTTTATTAGTGGAAGAAGCCGAAGCAGTATTATCTATTTTATCGTATACGCGATGTGAACGCATTTAGATAATTTTTTACCCTCTACTACTTTCTCATGATGATATATATATGTATGTATAAAATTAATTGTAATTTTCATAAAATTGATATTGCTCCCAATTAGTTAAAATCAGAATTCTGAAATATTATTTATTAAGTCTAAAAGTACCGGAATTTAGGTATAACACGACTTTTTTGGTAAGAATAGTCGGACCTGGAAAAGGGACTATTTTTACTGGAATTTCGGTACAAATAACTAGATTTTGATGTACAGACATAGACACTGCCTTATTTAATGAGTCCATTTAATTGATCTGATTTTACTCAAATTGTTAAAAACCCCTCAAATTTGACGGCATCAGAAATCTTTTATGGCCAAGTGTGAAATATTTGTCAAAAATTTTTTTAAACCGTGTAACAGTTTTTTATGAAATGGTGCATTTGTTAATAAAGGTGGTTGTGTCAAAATGAGATATTTAAATAAAATTCTATCATTTTAGGAATTGAAATGATATTATCATCGTTGTCTTATGAAAGAAAATACATTATTTTGTACGAAAAAAAAATTGAATCGTGCGAAATATAATTTTTTTCAACTGTAATTAAAAGTCTTTTTTTAGAAGAAATCTTCAAATATATTTGTTTATTTCAAGAATATTTTCTTTAAAAAAAATTTTTTTTCGGCGATTAACGTAACAGAAAAATGTACTTTCAAAACTTGACACAGTGGACTTTTAGTGAATGTTTTCCCTGAAAAAAATAAGCCTTGATTTTCTAAAATTCAATGTAAAAAACATTGTTAAAATAAAAGTTTTTTGTATCAGCCCAAGAGGGGGGAGGTTCCAGGCACTCTGTACAAATTTGTTACGGTTTAATGGTTAGGGGGGGGGGCTGAAGAGGGCCGATAATCCCTTACGTAATTCATGTACGGCCCCTAATATTATCTTGATTATAATTAAGATAGTTAAGGTATAATTCAATAAATTAAAAATATCTTGACTAAAAATACATATTTTTAAAACAAGCATTTGGCGTCACTTTTTTACGTCTGACGTTTGGCACTCAGTCATAGAAGTTTTCTACTGACAAACGGATTATAAAATTTCATGCGAAATTTAAAAAACTTATTTATATAATTGAATAAGGCTTAGTATTAATATGTGTGCTTAAAAATAAAATTAATTTAGCCAATGGCATTTGCAATATTTTGTTGTTTATCAATTTTCATTCAAAATATTTGTATTATATTTTATGTGTACATTTTCTTTAACGAAAAAAAATTTCCGACGTAGTTCATGAAACTTTAGAACTTTAAAACGAGCCCATGGAAACTGATAACGGTTTGTAAGACCGGCACACATCAAAGACGCCGACCGCTTCAAAAGACTTGATCAATTTCCTGCTCACCGCAACATTTTAAATGAGCGTTTCACCACTGACTATATTTTCAGTCAAGTTCCTCTGAAGTAAACTGTTCAATTACACGCTTCTTTTTTTTCTAAATTTGAAACATCTAAATCTACCCTATCGTCGGAAATTGTTACGACTAGTGCGGTAAATGTTAAAAATCACTGCCGTCTTTGAACCATGATAACTCGGTCAAAAGAAGAGAAAGAGATTTGGAAAAAAATAGTTGGAAAGCTTATGAAACTCAGCGTCTTATGAGCCCTTAGAAGGATATTTTTGACTTTTTCAAAATCAAGAAAATCATGTGAGAAGTTTTAAAAAATCCAGTATTTCGGCCAACAGCTGTATCGCCGCTTCATATTCGACGCAGGCACGCTTGGACATTTTTAGTAATATTTTGGGAACCCTTTAGGCTTTTTAAAGTTTTATTGGCTCTATTTAAAGACGAGATTTTAAAGATTAATTCCTGTAAATTTAAGATTTACAGCACAAGATGAAGTTGAAAAACAAAATCCGAGAAATTTTCGGCGATCACCGCTTTTGGGGCCGACAGCTGTATCGCCGCCTCAAATTCGTTACAGATGCGCTTGGAAGTTTTTAGTAATTTCTTGAGAACTCTGAAAGATTTTTGAAATTTTATTTGCTTATATTAAAGGCAATATTTCAAAGCTTATGTTATCTCAATTACCATTTTTGTTTTGCCCAAATTTCCTAGGCCATGTGTAGCTTTATTTTCGACCAATTTATGGAGGTAGTCAGCAGTAATTTTTAATAGTACTACATATACAATCTGACGATAATATAGTACATGGTCGATCGAATTGTCTTAAATTCTCTTAAATGCCTTGAATAAAATTGTCAATCAGATCATGATTGGGGAACGAAATCTCAGTAAGATGCATAGCTGCACGTGTACTTTTTGTCGCCTTCGACTGCAGATTCATTTCGAATACAAATAGAAACAATTGCAATAAGAGGAAAATGTAAATAAGACGGGTAAATAAAACGTACAAAGTCGAATGACAAGCAGTCGTGGGAATGGAATACTGATTGAGACGGGGGTGAATTCATCTGCTTTCTGCTTTATTTTTTTCTTATTTTCTTAATTTCTCAGGCGTGTTTTCCTTCTATTTTTTCTCACTTCCACCCCTCGTCTCGGATGATTTAAGGACATAACCTTATGTTCAGTTTAGATTTTAGGGCTTTGAGGCAAGCAGGCAACCTTCTGTAATTCTAGAAATGAGAAGCAAAAGTCATCAATCCTGGACCATTCGAGTTTAATGTTCACACTCACAGACATGTATAGTCGCACACATGTAGAAAGAGACATATATGGATATATTTGGAGTAGACTTGGGTCTGGACTCTCGAGAGGTTTTCGTTGGAAATTCCCGAAGTCACTTGAACGCCATATGCTCGGTGATACTCCCACAATGCTCTTGCCATACATGCGGGACGAATGGAAGCACTGCCTCCGCATTTCAAGTCATCTGTCCCCTGATTTTTCAGAGGTCTCAATCTCGTATTTAAATATATGGATATTCTCAATCCCTCTTTCTATCTCAATTGTTCTAAATTTTACTCAATTTATATTTAACTGCACAATTCATGTTAACGATCGAGTTTTTTAATTTTAATTAATTAAAATTTGAGTTTTAAAAATTACTTCGGACAAATGTTTTTTTTAAGAACAAGGAAAAAATCTGCCTCCGCCCGGATTTGAACCTCGAACGCCACTATACATGAGTGGAGCGTTAACCAATTAGGCCATCAAGGACTTAGCAGATCTGTTCTTTTTCTTGAAAGCTATTTTACAAGGAAGTAATACACGTATTGAGTCATTGTAACAAATGTACTCTTCCTAATCAACGTGAGTTTAGACTAAATAATTTCTGATTCAGTGAATAAATACAAATAGTATCCCCCTGTATAAGTTTAACGCTCCACTCATGTATAGCGGCGTTACTGGTTCAAATCCGGGTTGAGGCAGATTTTTCTCTTGTTATTCAAACATTTTTCTTTCCCTAATCGTTAAACACCGAATTTTAATTAATTATAATTTACAGTGTCTTAAACATATTAGAAATTGTAGCAAATTGTAGAAAATCTGATTATGTGGTATGTATATGATAATTTATAACTCCGCCATTTTTCATTCGATTTCCAGTTTTATTTCTATTGAAAATAGAAAAAACACTTTTTTTACCATATACTTTCGATTTTATTATCGTGCAAAATGACGAAGCTATATAGGAGAATATTTCAATTTTCTCATTTTTTTCAACTTTAACAAACAATGTAATTATGTTTTTAAAATCCAATCATTTGTTGCTGTTAATATATTGAGACTACGTGTGATTCCATGTGTAATGAGTTTTTCTTTAATTAAACAAAAAAAAAATTGTTAAACTTTTACTGAATTATCGAGCTTGAAGCTAAATTAGCAGCTACATAATTTCAAACTACAGCGAAAGCTGATTTTAAATTTTCGCTCTTTAATCGCAAAAAATATTTGAATTTCTAAAAATGTAATTAAGTAGGCCAAAATGTTTTAAATCAGGATAAAATGAGAACATTAGGAATACTTTTAATTGTAGCTGGAATTGAAAATACTTCAATAATATTCCATATAATGTGAGAAATTTGAAGATGAATGCAAAAATTTAAAAATAATTCATAAGAATTCAAAAGAAGTTGAAAGAATTCAAGAAAATGAAAAAAAAACCCAAAAGAATTTAAGATGAATTCAAGATCATACAAAAGAATTTAGACGATTTACAAAAAATTAATTACAAATTTGTGTAACATTTTTTAAACTCCAAAATTTTTAGTTATTTATAATATTGCTTTGTTTTCTTAAAAAGAAAAATCTCGAATGACTTTTCGAAATTTTGAGAATTTAACCAAATTTCCCCATGGGTACAAAAAAAATTATTTAAATGTATATTGCAAGTAAAGTCATATCTCGTGCATAAAATTACATAAATAATGTTTAAATAAAAATTAACTGAATCTTAAAAATGTGGTTTTTCTTATTTTCAAAAAATTGTAGTTTGTGGTTGATTCAGGACTGTTTAGACTATTTCATATTCTAAAAAAGAAAATAAATAATAAAAAAAAAATACACATCTAACATTGCTAAAATTAAAATTCATTATTTTTACAAGATATAAAAATAAAAAAAGACTTTTTTCTAGAAATTGAGGTGAAAATATTCAGACTCAATTGAAAGAAATATGAAAATAATCATAACGTAAGCCCTGCATTCAATACCAAACATTGTCCATCACAAGAATTTTCGTACCGATACGGGAATTTGTTTAAATTCTAAAAATTTAATGATTTTGACCGCCATTGCGACAAACGTAGAACTCTTTTTAATTTTAAAGAATAATTTCTTTTTATTTTAAATAAAACATAGAAACTTTTCAGCACTAATCATGTTCGATTGTCAGCAATTATTTTTGACCCATCCTAATCAGTAACCAGAAAGCAAAAATATAGTTTTTTAAAAAAAGTCATTTTTCTATTTTTCAAGCCGGATTTAAAATGGGACAACTGAAAAATCCCGAAAAATAACATCCCCGACATTGTAAAATTTCCGAATAATGAAATTCACGAACGGGAAAATTTCCGAATAATAAAATGCCCGAATTAGAAAATTCGCAGCCCGTTAAAAATATTATCGAATTTTGAAAATAACTATTATTGTATTTTTTTAAATTATTATTTTGTTTCTAGTGTGCTCACAGATGTTATAAATATCATTTAGCTACAGTTGAAAGATTTTTCTAATGTATCTTTACCAACAGAAAAGCGTCAAATACTTGAAAAAATTTTTGTGTCGCTCCTGCAGACTGTATAAATTTAAACTGTTTTTTTAAAGCAGGGGTTCAATAAACATAAAATATTGTCTAGATAACTTTAATAAAAAAGCTCTAAGAAGTAGAATTTTATATAAGAAGCAGCATTTTTTAAACTGAATTTTGCCAAATATACTATATGCTTATTTTCGACGTCGTAAAATCGCGTGAAATAATATAAATGTTGTAATATAGGGGTAGTTCAACACTTTTAGGATAGCTCTTGCCCTTTCCAAAAATCTGCAAAAATGTCTTGTTTGCTTCATCCACATGGTCAGAATAGAAAATTGCAGTAAAATGATTAATCGTCCTCAAGAGACTGGCATGACAAATCGAAACTCTTTTCTGTTTTCGTACAGGCAGAAATTTAGGGGTAGTTCAAAAGTTGTAGGATGGTACTTGCAATTTGCAAAAATTTTCAAAGTATTCTTTCTTCAACTAAATGGTCAGAACAGAAAATTGCAGTAAAATGATTAATCGTCTTCGAGAGAGTGACATGACGGATTCTAACTCTTTTTTTCTGTTTTGGGACGGATAAATCTGAGGTTGTCACCTGGGACATATGGACCCAATTCCTCTGTTTCTATTGGGAACCAAGAGTCATAAGTACCAAAATAATCCAGTATATGTAGATGTAAGAATTGTAGAATATAGGGAGGGAGTGGAGGGTATCTTTCTGAATCTGTCAGGTCCTAAATCAGCCAGTAGCCCAGCGGGAGGGCCCAAAATTCTACCTGCCCGGAATATCATCCTTCTAGCAGCTATACTAGGCCTAGGGTCAGACCCCATGAGGTAACTTGCATGGGGAATTCGGTTCGACGAATACGACACAAAATTATTTATCCCCGCGTATCGCGCATATCGCTATTATGGTGCACCATGTTTTGGGCATGAGTTTCAAAAATTCTTCTTTTGTTTCCAGGCTCGTGTCACGGAATTGTCTGGGGACCAGCCGGAGGAGATAAGTGTACGACTGCTCTGAAGAATACTTTTTATGAAGATAGAGCCAGTATTGTGGACGAAACAGCACTGCGACTCAATTCCACCTGGTTATCACAAGAGTAAGTTTTGACATTTTTTTTTTTATTTTGGGACCTATTTTCAAAAAAATTGTAACCCTCTCCTTGTTCCTCATATATCATCACAAAAAGCTTTTGAACCCATCTATGTGAAAATTTTGACTTTGGGGTGTTTTTTCATGGAAATAGGGATTTAATGTAAAAATATATTGCATTTTCAACAAAGTAGTTCAATTTTCAATTAAAACAGATTAATTTTCTACCAAATGAGATAAATGCGTTTTCAAAAAACAAACAAACATTTTTCGACCAAGCGGTTGCAACCAACCATCTAGTTAAACTTTTAATCTAAACAGGACATTTCAACAAAAGCACAAATTGTTGCAGTTTTAAACAAATAGTTCAATCTTCAAGCCAAAAAGACGAATTTTTTAGATGGCAGTTGAATTTTTAACCAAGAAAAATGAATTATTAACCCAAAAATGTTTGTTCGAATCAAACGAATTCTTCCTTTGATATAGGCTGAAATAAATAGTTTATTGAAATTAAAAAAATATTAGTTCGATCCAAATAAAATTTATTTGAATCAAACAACTAGTGTTAAAATTATACAAATTTTATTTGACTTAAGCAAATTCTGTCTTTGAAATAGGGCCAAACAAATGTTTGTTTTAGCCAAACAAACCTTTTTCTTAGTAAAGAGAAAGATGATTTTAAAACAAAAAGAAAACAAATTTTCAGCAAAAAAATTAAATTTTCAAATAAAGATCAATTTTCAACTAATAAAATCTAATTTTTAATGATGATCACGAAATAGTTCAATTTTTAACTAACAATAATAGCGATCAGTTTTCGACAAAAAATGGAATAGTCAAAATTTCAGTTAAAAGATTAATTTAAAAAATCCGAATTAAAAGAAAATGAATTTTTGGCATTAAAATTCAACTTTAAACAAAAAAGAGAAAAGTTATAACTTCAGTTTAAAATTTAATTTTAAAAAATGGACTTTGAACGTAACAGATAAAATATTCCAAAAAAAATTAAGGTTTGACAGTGTAGTTTAACTTTCAACGAAGTATTTGCAGTTAGACGAATTTTCAATTTAAAACAAGGAAAAAGAGGAATTTAGATGATTTAGTTACAAAACAAAATCACTCATTTTCATATTTTGAAGCAATTTCAAAAAACCGTTATTCACATGCATATTTTCCGTGTGTGATTTCACATTCTGCATTGACCCTTCCCCCCTACGTCACAAATCGTCACAAAACCGGTTACCCTCGTTCAAAAGAAGAAATTTTATTGATTCAAATGTATACCAAAGAATTTATGGCATCACTATCGGGTTCAATAGGGATGCTATAAATCCTGTAGTGTATACATTAGAATCAATAAAATATCCGCTTTTGATCGAGGTTATTATTGATCCGATAGTATATTTTATTTACTCAGGATTACGGAAATGTTCTGCTTTATAAACTTTTGCAATAAATGTTAAAACACAAAAAAAAATCGAAAATGGTCCAAATGTAAACAAGGGTAGTGGTTTTATCTGTGATCGCCGAAGTGAAAGAGAAGCGCCACTTTTTTCTTCCCTCTTCATCTTTATGTCACTTATAACTTATCTTTTTTGAGCATCAAAGAGGCCAGGAATTTTATCATAGGATCTAAAGATACTTATCTTCTGCATTTCAGTCTAGGTTTTACCATCCTGGTTTATCTTGAAGCACGAAAGTTTTCTTTCAAAATAGATTGTCTTGAATAGTAACGTTTCATTTTTAACTTCTGATGAGCGCTCGCATCACCAATAACACAACTGAACACCAATTGCAGGACCCTTTTCTTTTTTTCCCCCTTAATTGTAAACTGAATTAATAGAAACCAATCAGTAAATCGATCTATTTTTTGTACAAAATTCATTTATTGTGGGTAAAAAACATTTCAATGCTTTGTTAAAAAATCAAATGTTTTTTTTAACATAATATTTTTTGGTCATAAAATTAACTGCTTGGTGGACTTTTAAACGACTTTATCTTTAATTAATTTTTTTTTCATTGATAAGAAACTATTTTGTTAAAAATTTAACTATCTTCTAAAAAATTCGTTTTGGATTTAAAATTCCACAAATAAAAATTAATATTTAACGAACAGTTGTATTTACAGCCAAATATAGTCAAATTCATTATCAAAAAAGATTAAACTTCAATACAAAAATAACAGACCGAATTTTCTATCCAAAAGAAGTTTCTTAACAAAATATTATAAGTTTCGGCCATAAAAGATGAATTTTTAATTAATTGAGTGAATATAATAAATATAATATAAAATTAAATTTTTCATAATCTATAAAAATGCATTTTTTGGTTGAAATTAAACTGTTTTGTTAAAAATGTAACTGTCTTCTAAAAATTAATTGTTTTGTCTTGAAAGTTCGACTTTTTGTTGCTCTTTTTTTCTATTTCACTAGTTGATTGAAAATTCATTTTTGCTAAAAAATTTTAAACTGTCTTCTAAAAGATGCAACGTTTTGGCTTAGAAATTCCAACTCTTATTTTTTTGAATATACAAAAGATTTGGTCAAAATTTAATTATTTTTTGTTATTAAAAATTTCCCCATCTGGTTGAAAACTCTTCTTTTTAGATTGAAAATTAAACTATTTGCTTACAATGCAACTGTTTTTTTTTGAAAATTTACTTATTTTCAGACAATTTCACTGTATTATTATCTGAATTTATCAAAAACTTATTTTTATTGGGAATTTAACTATTGTGTTAAAAATGATTTTTTTTTAGTTAAAAAATTGTTTTTTAAACTGAAAACGTAACTATTCTATTTTTGCTTAAAATCATGGACACATCTTAATATCGTCTTTTTGGATTGAAAATTAAACTATATGGTTAAAAATTCATTTTTTGTTTTTGAAGATTTATTTTTTAATACAAAATTCAACTACTTAAGTAGAAATTACTTTGTTAAAAATTGATTTTAATGTTGACACATTATCTGTTTGGTTGAAAATTCATTTCTTTGTTTATCAATTCAACTATTTTCTTGAAAAATCTTTTTTTGTCGAAATTTTTTTTTTTAGCTGAAAATATAACTATTCCATTTGTTCTAAAAAAATAATATTTTTAAATTGGAAATTCATTTAGTTTGTTTGAAACGCGGTTTCTTGTTGTTGAAAATTCAATTACTTTATTGTAAAAAATTCAGATTTTTTTTGGTAAATTTTTTTTTTTGCTGTAGAATTTAACATATTTGTTGAAAATTTACTCTTTTTGTTAAAAATGTATATTTTTGGGTAGAAAACTCAAACTTTTTGTATAAAGTTTGCCTGTTTATCATGAAAATTTAATATTTTGGATAAACTTTTTTTATTTGTATTGCAAATGTCAACCATTACACATTTTCGTTGAAAATTAATTTTTCTTGGGTCGAAGATTCGTCTCATTGGCTTAAAATTGAACTATTTTGTTGCATTTTTTTTGCTAATAAAAATTAATGGTTTTAACTGCAAATTTATCAATAAATTTCACTTAAGGTTAAAAATTGATCTTTGTCACTTGAAAATCCATTATTTTTGTTTAAATTAATCTTTTTTGGTTGAAAAGTTAATTATTTGGTTGACAATTTTATGGTAAAAATTAATATTTTGAGTATAAGATTTATCTTTTTATTTAAAATGTCACACGTTTTGTTGAAAATTTGTCTTTTTAAGCAGAAAACTCATATTTTTTGTTAAAAATTGAACTATTTGGTGAAAATACTTTTTTTTTAAGTATAATTATTTGTTAGATAATTCATTTTTTTGTTAAGAATAAGTTTTCATAACTGAAAATATAACTATTACATTTTTACTTAATATAAGTATCTTATTGAGTTATAAATTCATGCCTTTCGTTAAAAACTCGTTTTTAAAAATCCTCCTTTGATAAAAAATCCTTTTTTTTCTTGAAAATTGATTCTTTCAACTAAAAATGTGATTATTCAATTTTTGGTAACAAAAATTTATCTTTTTGAGTTGGATAGCTGTGCATAAATGTATATCTGAAAATAAAAAGTGACGCTAGAGAGCTGCTGCATTAGAATTAGAAAGCCTTCAGTTTCTCCCCTGAATTTAAAAAATTTGACGCCCACAGGCGTCACCCAGACCCAAATGGTGGAAGTTCTTTGAACAGAATGTGTTTTGAAATGGCAGGTCGCAAAAGTAACTCGAAGCCCAGTAAAACTGTGAGGCATTTTCCCAACCGCGACACTAAAAAGCATTTTCTAAGAAAATAAAAGGGACGAAAATTTTAAAAAGTAGGGTGAAAATCCTACCCGAGTAGGTATAGGGCCCATAGGATCCACAGGGTCCAGAGGGTCTTGGAGAGACATTCTACTTTGTGAATAACAGCTAGCATTGTCCACTGCCGCTTTTGCTGCAAGTTCTTCTCATATACCTGGACGAAACCAGGTACACAATGTCCTGCCAGCATGGATCATTTATCTCGCTCCACGCATTTCAAAGGTACAAAGCAAGCCAGCGATTTGGAGTAGCTAATAAATTGATCGACGATCGTTAACCAGCTGCCCCCTATACTCCTATGAATTGTATTCAGAAATATTCTGTCAAATTTATGAATTCGCTTTCTCAACCATCTCTACATCTACATGATTTGTGCTAAGAGCCACAACACTTGATCAATGATTCTAAAAAAAATAATTTTATTTCGCAATTAGAGAAGCAATAACACTCCTTTTCAAAAACAAAAGAAGTTGAAAATCTCTTTGAATCGCCACATCATGGAACGGGGTATAGAATATTTCTCGAGGAGTGGGGATGGCCCCCAGCTGCTTGGGTTTGAGTGACGTTCAGAGGTTTTCCCCCCACTCTTACGAGAAATATTCTATAACCCGTTCTATGATGCGGCGATTAAATTGGAGAATAAACAGTCCAAAATGTTCTCAAATCACAGGAGATATAATAATTATAGGGGAATCAATTATTGTGAACAAAGATAATGTAGATTTCAAGAAACAAGAAATTAATTTTTACGAACATTTATATTTAAAACCAAATTTAGTCAAATTCATAACCAAAAAAGATTAACTTTCAATCAAAAACTAAAAGTCCTATGCTAAAAGAGGATTTTTTAACAATATTTTTTTTTTTTTTGCTAGAAAAAATGAATTTTAAATATATATTAATTAAATTTTGAACAAAATGGTTAAATTATCAACTAAAATTATAAATAAACTCTTGTCAAAAAAGAATTTTCAACCAAAAAAGATTTTTTTAAGAGAGAAAAATTCCAACCGAATAATTAAATTTTCAAGCCAAAATGGTGAATTCTCTATAATCTACAAAAATGCATTTTTTTTTGTTTTTGAAAATAAACTGTTTTGTTATTATTTGCTAAAAATCAATTATTTTGTTAAAAAGTTATCTTTTTTAGTAGAAATTTCATATTTTTGGTTGAAATTTTTTTTTAGCTGAAAATAAACTAAAATTCCAATTCTTTGATGTATTGCATTTTTAACAACATAGTTGCATTTGCAACAAGAATGTTCAATTTCTATAAACAGATGCATTTTTAAATAAATACTTGAATTTTCAATAACAACAGTTCAATTTTCTCCCCAAAAATATGAATGTTCTATTTTTGAATAATTTTTTTTTATTTTCACTAGAAAAAATGAATTGTGAATATAATAAATTAATTTCCAACAAAATGGTTCAATTAACAAGTAAAATTATGAATCTTAAACAAATAAAATCTTGTCAAAAAAGAATTTTCAACCAAAAAGGGTTTTTTATTCAAGAGAGATGCCAACCAAATAATGGAATTTTCAAGACAAAATGGTGAATTGTCTGTAATCTGCAAAAATGCATTTTTTTGTTTTAAAAATAAACTGTTTTGTTATTATTTGCTGAAAATCAACTATTTTTTTTTTAATTTATCCTTTTTGGTAGAAATGTCATATTTTTGGTTGAAAATTTTTTTTAGATAAAAATAAACTAAAATTCCATTTCTTTGATGTATTGCATTTTTAAGAACATAGTTGCATTTGCAACAAGAATGTTCAATTTTTACAAAAGATGAATTTTCAAATAAATACTTGAATTTTCAACAACAAAAATTTAATGTTTAGGGAATAGTTGTTACATTTTAAGCTAACCAGCGAATTCTCTACAAAAAAGTTGAATTTTCTTCCCGAAAATATGAATGTTCTAGAAACAAGTTAATTTTCATAAAAAATACGAATTTTAAAAGGGAGTAGAATTTTCCATGAAGAAAATCAATTTTGTATTAAAAAATACGAATTTGAAACAAAGTACACAATTTTCCAACAAAATATTTTAATTTCAAATAAAAAAAAAAACGTGAGGTAATTTTCAACCAAAAACTATAAATTCTCAACGGAAAATGCAATAGGTGATTTCAACAACCAACAGAGATTTAAATTTCAAGCCAAACTTTTCAATCAAACAGTTGCATATTTAGCCCTAAAAAATGAAATTTCTACAATAACAGATAAATTTTGAAACAAAAAAATTTTAATATTCAATGAAAAACTTGAATTTTTAACAAAAAATGACTTCGATCAATAAAGGACAACATTTTCATATAAAATGTTAAATTTTCATGGCACAAATATTAATTTTCAACAAAATGATAAAATTGTCAACCAAAAAATTATAAAATAACACCTGATCTGTAGAAACCTATTTAAATATTATTGTTATTTTTTTTTTGTAATGTAAAACCTACGTTTCCGAAAATGTTTTAGACAGTAAAATCGTATGTAATTGAGCAATTAGAATACGTATTTTTCTCCACTTAAAAGTCGTGCTCCTTTCTTGATTCACCCGCATGAGTGTTTCGGGTTATCAAACATGATAACCCCAAAGATTGTGATTTGTCACGAAAACACACAAATTACAAACACATTTTAAATTTTAAGTTTAAAAAAAAGTGAGGAAAGGTTTGAAACACAGTCTCTTTCGTAACAGAATCTCATTTAAAATTAATGAAGCATCACAAACTTCATGCATGAAAAACAATATGAGTTCATCAACGAGAAAACTGAGGCGGACTAGGAAGAACCAGGTTTTTTTAACGCTAAATTTAATAGCCACCTTTCATTTCAGATACTTTAAACTTTACTTTTTAATTTAAATATGATTTTATAGAAAACATTGCATTCAGTAAAAAATTCTCTGATGTCTATTGTAATTTAATTGAATTGTTTAGAATTTTCTAAAAATACTTTTGAATTATATCGAGTTCTCTTCAACCTGAGGAAACTTTTTTGAATTCTCTGAAATCCAAAAAATTTTCTTATATTTTTTTGAATTCTCTAAGATATATCAATTAAGAAAATTTCTGTATACATGCATACGTTTTCTTGAATTGTTTTTAGGTTTCTAAAATCGGCTCGAATAGAATTGAATCCACTTCAATTCCCTCGAATTCTCTGAAATCTCGAGAAATTTACTTAAAATATCTCGAATTTTTTGAAATCTACAGAAATGTACTAAAACCCCCTTGAATTTCTCCGAACATAGTTATTGAATATTCTTTTAATTCTCTGGTAATTTACTAAAGCTGTCTTGAATTTGTTAAAATCTATAAATATTGTTTCAAATGACTTGAATTTTGTAGAATCTACTCGAATTTACTTGGATTCATTTAAATTTGATCGAATTCTCTAAAATCTACGAAAATTGTATTGAATTGTCTTGAACTGAATCCCCTTACATTCTTTTAAATCTACGGACATATACTGAAATTGTTTTGAATTCTTTGAAATCTTCTGAAACTGTTTTAATCCTCTTAAATTCACAAATTTCTTCAAATCTTTCAAATTCTCTTAAATCTACTCGAATTGTCATGAATTCGTTTAAATTCGAATAAATTCTCCGAAATAATTCATAAATTTAAACTTGGAAATAGGACATTCCATTTCATGAATACACAGCAGGTCACATTTTGATCACCAGCTCGACTTATTGAATTTCAACTGTAATTAATTCTGAAATTGTTTTTTTTTTACAGATGCGAAGCTCGGGCTGGACCAGAATATTTGATTCGGAAATACACATTTTATCCGAATGGGACATTTTCACTCTTGAGGTACCATTATGCAGATGAATCGTGTACCATTCCCACACACACTGTTACTGCTTATGGTGAAATCAAATTACTGTCAACAGTCACAAAGGTGCTTGGAGCCACGGGAACAAAGTATTTGTTGCACACAGTTCACATAGTACCTCTCAACCAACAGGTGCGTTATTTAATTTTTCACTCCATACATATATAAAAAAAAACTAATCAAAACTAAGCAGAAAATAAAGAAAAGTTTCCATTTTATAGATTGCACATAAATTCGAACACCGACTTAACGTTTCCTGTAGTCCGCAAGCAAAGTGGCTACCCTTCACCCACCAGCTGATTTATGAAGCGCACACAAGGTTTTCAAATTTACATTGGAATGATGGCTCAAGGTTTAACAGGCTTAAAGGCCACCTTCCAAAATACAACCATCGGGGGGTAGATTGTTTACAATCGCTGGGTATAGATTTTGGAGAGTTGGAACTCGTCAGGGTTCAACAGAAGCCACCGAGTGCAAATGTCTTTAATGTCTTTGGCCTTGGATCTAATGCGCAACCCGAGATCGAACTCTTCTTAGCTGGTTTACCTGCAAACAAGAATTCCCGAATGTCTCATTTTCCCAGTTCGTTACAGTCAACGGCCTTGCTTCGAAGTGATACGGTAAATTATAAACCTTATTATTGTAGATTTGAGAATTCGGAAATAAGCTAATGTTGAACAGAAACTAATTTTTTAATAATTCTCTTTTTCAGGCATCGAAGTGCCCGATTTGCAGTTTAGTCAGCCGGGCTACAGAAAGCAGTCCTCCCTTGCTACTTGAGGATGTTTCACTACCCGCTTTTTTGGGTGGATCATGGCTGAGTATCAGGTGTGAAAGTATCACGCATGGTCTCTGGGTTAGGCGACAGCTTCAAATGTACTCTGGCGATAAACTTTGGAACGGTCGTTGGGATTATTATCAGGATCCACGATGTTCTTCACACATGTACTCAATCACAGCTGCTGGAAGTTACGTTCAACGAGCCGGCCGACAAAGACGACATGAAGAGATGGAGAGATATGTGGAAGAAAATCTTTTTCTGAACGAGTTGAAAAGAGGGTATACAGACGACAAAGTCTCATTGTTGAATACTGATGTGAAAAGCTACCGAGATTTTTCAAGAATGAAAAGAGAAGCCCTAAGTGCTACTCATAAGAATAATGTTGCTGAGTGGATGTCTCCACAATTGGCACGAAACATTTTCGACCTATATGCTTCAAAGAAAATGAAGCATGAGGAGATGTTGCCGACTCCTGAAGAAATTAATGAAGCTCTGGGAACTTCTCTTAGTGGGGATGCAAAAACATTAATCCTGGATGAAGATGATGGTGAAAATGTGCTGCCTTCACCAGTACAAACCAGGACGAAGAGAAACACCGAAGAAAAAGACTCCTATCGGCATCTGTTGGAAAATGCTCAGCCTTCGATGGCTAACTCCTATACAGCGATGTTGAGAGGAAATCAGCGTCATGTCGAAACAATAAAGAAACCTGTGAAACCTGCAGTACCTGCAGGGACGACAGAATTGGATCTCCATGTTGCAGAAAGCTTTTTGATACCTGGTGACTCTTTTGTTGCATCTCGATGTGGAGGACATTTACTTGGAGTTGACGGATACAAAGAAGGAGATGTTTTGGTTTCGTGGCCCAGATCATGTGTACCGCATTCGTTGGAAGCTCCTTCAACTCTTGCATTGCGAGCCAGACTTGGCGTAAATTGGATGGGCCAGTACACTCTAAAACTTGGTCTTCGAGATGATGACCTTTGGGAAGCTCCACTTCATCAGTGTGGACCAACTGACTTGCATAATCCATCACTCAGAGCCCAACTGAGAAGAAGCCTTGGAATCAAGTTTGGCCTCTACTCATCTAGCGCCAGCTTAACTCAATCCTACTGGTTAATTTCCTGTCAATTCTTCTTCTTCTTATTCTACCGATTCACGAATTATTAAGTAGAAGAAGAAAAGTTGTATATGCTTCAATTTTGATTCTGAAAAACTAATGCAGACTGCAGGGTACAGTTGTTACTATTTTGGAAATCATTGACGCCTGCGTTTTCCCTTCTATTTAACAAATTAAGGGTTGAAATGATTATGTTTATATGTACAAAGAAAATTAGTCTATGAAAGTTCCTGTCATTGCCAGTAAAATAATCTAGTTTTATGTAAACTATTTTATAAATTTGATTAAATATGTAAATTTCTGTACAGCATAGTTTTAAAAATTTAGTGCGGGTAATACTTGTTAGGCAGAAAGGTCATTCCTGGGATAACATAGGATATCCTGGAATTTTTTTTGGATATATATATATATATATATATATTATTTTAGGGATAATTGAGTGATTGTTTATATATTTTATAAAGAATATGTGAGTATGCAAGTGTGTAAGTGAATTAATGTTTAAAAAACCGTACTTTAAGGAGGCTTGTCATTTTAATAAATTGCGGCCAAGGGATGCAACCCCAGTGATTATTTATAACTATGCGTATACAACGGAAAATTCGTTACGTGCTAGTAGAATATAATATGTACATATATATATTTACATATAAATATATTTGATCTGTACATAAAAATATTGTAGATATGCATATACTAAAGTATATGCTTCTCTCTAATGTATATATATATATTCCTAATTACATATCTCAGGTACATAAAAATCTATGAGTGTTAGAGACAAATAGATTGTGTGAAAATGTTGTGAAAGAAATTTGTTACTTGCAGAAAAAGAAAATAAAACTTTCATAACTGTAGAATATGTATGTCTTAAAACTACCCTCTGAAGTTTTTACTTCCCCCCCCCCCCCCTATCTTATGTAATTTTTGAACACTGAATTTTTTTTCGTGAATTTAGTAAATATTGTTTCTTATGATTTACGAAATTAGTCGAAATTTAGTTTAACCTATCTTAACCTATTAATTTAACCTAGGCTGGTTTGAGAACACGGGTTCTGTTCAGAGTACATATTCCTCGAGTCGGCAATGTACTCAGATACCTAGTAGGGACCTACATTACCGGCCTATAAATATTTTAATATATATTTAATATTTATCTAATATGTATTCTAACAATATAGTTGAAACCTTTACCAAAATAAATTCATTCAGTTCATTCAGCAGTTGAATTTTTATCATTTTTGACGAAGAAAGATGATAATACTACCGTTAGGGAGAGCAACATTCAAATAAAAAAGGCGAATTTCCAAACACAAATGATATTACATTGAATGAAGAAACAAAATATTGTTGCTTATGATTTACCAAATTAGTCGAAATTTAGTAGTATACCGAGGCTGGTTTAAGAACACGGGTTCTGTTCCGTGCTAATATTTCTCGAGTCGGCAATGTTTCCTTCTTAACCGACTTCACTCAGATACCTAGTAGGAACCTACATTACCGGCCCTTAATTATTTTAATATATACTTATCTAATATGTATTCTAACAATATAGTTGAATCCTTTACTAAAATAAATTCATTCAGTTCATTCATTCAGCAGTTGAATTTTTATCATTTTTGACGAAGAAAGATGATAATACCACCGTTAGGCAGAGCAACATTTAAATAAAAAAACCAATCTTCAATCACAAAAGATATTACATTGAATGAACAAATAAAATCCAAAATGTTGAATTTTTAAGCCAAAAGGACAAGATTGCTACATAACAGTTAAATTTTTCTCGAAATGATTAAACTTCCAACCAAGAAACATTAACTATTATTGTTGATCTTAGGGTTGTTGACCAGGGAATATTTATTATTAATATTAGATGTTAATTTTGTTTGTCCACTGGTCTATATCAATATTGTTAAAATATTGATAAATCTTAAGATTGTGAAAAA
>JAAAKG020137366.1:0-12924 GCA_010014905.2 Druon quercuslanigerum
CTTCTTTTTGATGGTTCTTGATCTGCGAACTCTAAGATGGCATCAGTGAAGCACACCATGAGACGCAGGCTTTACTCGCTAAGTTCTTCAACGAGTTCAGCAGGAGCAGGGGTAGGCTCCGACGGCTGAAAGCCCAACGACTGCCGACCATGTGACAATCGTCCTGCTACATCCCCCAGATCCGACCCCGCTCGTCCATAGCGTCTCGTGTCACAGCCATATGAACCTCCTCTTCCACCACAACTGCAGGGTGCACTACAGGTGCTGCTAGTTGTTGTTGCATCTGTTTTTCGATGTTACATATTTCGACCTCGGATATTAGGTGGCGCCAGTTTATGGATCTTAACTGATCAGCCAGATGTTGTTCAACAGGTTCTCGTCTATAATTGGACGCCTCCATTGTTTAAGGTCGTCTTCTGTTTCTACCATCATTTCCGGGAAATTTGCTTTAAAATTCCTGCGGAAAGCCATCCCTTCTTGGGAAGTTGTGGTCGCTTCCGTCTCACATTCGAAATGGCAGCGCATCAAATACTCATCGTGATAAGTTTGGAAGTTGATGCGCTGTCGTGGCATTCCTGTGGAATCTTTCTAAATATATTAAATATTAAAACTTATTCCTGCTAGAACATATATTGAATTAAATTACAAAATCAAGATTTAATTATTTTATTTTATTACACAAGCAAATACGGTTTTTATTCTTTTTTATATACAATTTCCGAAATAGCAACACAAAAAATTATAAAGTGAATTATTTTATTGTGAATCATTTGTAAATTATCGCATCACAGAAAAAACCTTGGCTTTTTCTGGTATGAGATTTTTTTCTCAGAGTACTTACATATTCATCAACTCGTCCACTACTTACTTTAGAATCATTAGGCAATCGCATAATTGAATTATCCACAAGAGAAAGGCCAAGCTATGAGTTGCATTTTCACCTTGTGAGTGATATCAAGTACAAGACAAATCATATCAAATAAATATTCTTTCGAAGTAGAGAATTAAGAAGGCTGCAGCAGGAGTTTTATAAACTGACTTTTTTAGAAATACGAAAGTCTTGTGCAAACCAGAATGCATTTATTACAGGTATATGGCATTATATTATAATTTTAATGTCCGATTTAAATTTTTTGCTGAATAATAATTTGAAAAATCTTTAGAGGCTGCTCTTTTAAAATAAGGTAGACATCCTAGTTAGTATGACTGTAGTCCCAGTAACCGTGAGGCCCGTTTCCTTGATTTTTTATCTGCTTGAAATGAGTTGAATCTGTAAACAACTTTCACAATTTTTGAGAAATTTATCTCACTGAAATTTAGAGTTTCTCGTTTTCTCTGTTATTCTCACAATTTAATAGAGGAGGTAAGTACTAGATCGAAATAACTTATTTATTTTTTTATTCATTTCAAAAGTAAAAAATTTATACACCTCTTTGTATGTCCACATTTTCGTTTTTAGGTCGCGCCGCGTCATTGATGCAGGGTTTTTACGGATGTAGTTCCACTTTTAAAAATGTTCTATCCACGTTTAGATAGTGGAAAGATATAGCTCAAAAGTATTTTTTTGTTTTTGTTTCTAATCTTAAAAAAACTGTTTTCTGCACGATATTTGAAGATAGACCTGTATTTGAGTAGAAAGATGTACTTACTTTTTTTGATGTTTACGATCGATTAGCGAAAAGTCGTAAAATGAAGGTAATCCTTAATATAGTAAAGATACAAAAACAAATTTGTATGAACACTCATCAGCAGTCGGGTGTTCTAAAAATCACAAAGTGATGATGATGTACATAATTTAATTTTTTTTAAACAATTCGGACTTTTTTTCCTCTAAACTTGTCGATATTTTTGATACAAAACTTATGATAATAATGCTTTATTATAAAACATAATACAACACATGCACATAACGTTAAACACATTTGTATTTTGCTGTTTTTCCTAATTTTTTTGCTCTCAACATTTTGAGGTGATGCTTGATACTGTTCTTTATCTTTCGCTAATAATTGGTTAAATCAGTTGCAATTTTAACTGATCTTTTAGCACTTTGAGACGCTCCGTCATATTCTCATAATTTAAATCGCAAAGATATGGGTGAATATTTATATTGATACGCCTCTGACTCATTAGTGGACAAGCAGGTGGAACCAAGGGTCATTCACCAAATCCTTCGATGATACGATTGATTGCGCGCGCCACCGGCGAATAAGTGGAAATAGCGCGGCGCCAATGCACATAATGAAACCAATCAAGTATCTGAGAATGCCGAGACTAAAAAAGTCAATCAGGGAATATTTCTAAAAATAAATTTTATTTCTGAGATCGAAGAAATGGATCAATTATTGGTCACACATGAAAAATTACAAAAAGATATGAGCAAATCTATTATATCATTAAATACATTAATACAAATGGTAAAAGCTTAAAAAATAAGGCATCGCGAATTTAAGGAGGATACAGAAAAAAGAATCGGATCTGTTGTAACTTCCTTAGTAAAGAGAATGGACGATCATATATAAATGCAAAAAGAAAATTCTAATCAGCAAGATAGGATTTTAGAAGAATACTTAGGTAATATTGTGCAAAACGTCTGTTCGTTAAAAAAGAAAACAATAGAAGTTCTTACCAATTAGGCAGAACTTATTGTTACAAATATTGACAATTGGAAGCGCTTTCAAAATATTGAAGATTATCAAGATGTACTAGAAAGGAGACTGAATAGGAATATAGGTGGAAGTAATATTAAAATCCCATCGCTAAAAAACTATCCTGTTTCAAAATTTTTAGGGTCAGGCAAAGAAAGACCAATGATGTTTCTGAATGATTTTAATTAATATATAAAAGCGATAGATGTCAAAAGCGACGATTTTAATTTCGTAGTACATTCATGTTTACAGGGTATCTCTAGAGAATGGTGGAACCTTGCACTCACTCCAGGTAAAAATGAATCTACGTTTAGAGAAAAATTTCTTTCAAAATTCTGGAATGATAATATATGTTTTTGAATTAGTACTGATCTTTAATATGGTTCTTACCAGGGAAGATTATCGAAATCAGCATATGCCATTAAAATGATAAACAACGCCAAAGATTTGATACCATCTCCATCTGAGTGCCATAACTTCTCTAGACTGTCGAGACATTTTTTAGAAAAAATTTGCACTGGCTATTTAATACGCGATATTAAAACTTTTGATAAATTTATTGAACTTCTAGAAACTTTTGCTCTATCAGGCTCAATAAATTGTATGGGAGGTTATAACCCCCATAAAAGTAGTGTTTATCACCAAAGTGATTTTGGGAGAGTTAATCGAGATAATCGCAATAGTAGAAATAATATGGGAGGTGGAAATTATTTCCAAAACTCTTATCAAAATCAAGAAAGACAGTTAAATCACGAAAATGAAGGTTTAGGAAATTTAGACTTTGAAGCAAAATACACACCTCGATATCAGAGTAATGATCCACATTCAAGACAGGAAAATGTTCGGTTTGGAAACAATAATTATTCAGGACGGGCATACAATGATTACCCACGTCAGAATTATCAACATTAGAGATATTTTAATCCAAAAAACAGCGCTAATCAAAGAAATACTTCTTTTAATGATCCATATAGATTAATTCTTGATTCAGAAAATTCGCAAAATAAATATAACCCTATTGATCAAAATAATAGAAACACATTTCAGCAAAATTATGCAAATGGACGAGTAGAAGATAAAATTTACAAACAAAATCCTAATCAGGTATATCAGACAAGCTCGACCAGAGATGCAAATGATCAATTACAAATAAAAAAAGGGCCTTGTAATAATCAACAAAATACTTCCCCACAAAGTAATATAATGGAACAGACAAGAGTGATAGAAGTCGCAGAAAATGTAGACGATCGCGATGAATTTTACTTTAAACAGAGAAAAAAATGCATTATTAGATACAGAAAGCGAAGTATCTTGTATTTCTGAGACTTTTTATAAAAATAATCATAATATTTTTAAACAATGCGAGCTTCTTCCAATTGTACGAGCCACAATTGTTGGCGCAACGGGGAAAAGACCTTTAAAATTAAAGCATCAAATGTATGCAAAATTCAAAATGGGCGACTGGAAAGGTTCTTTTGTATTTCTGATTGTTCCTAGACTAAATAAAGAATGTATAATTGGCGTGGACTTATTAAAAAGATCAAAAAGTAAAATCGATTTTGAAGATAAAATTATTGAATTGAAGGATAAAAATAAATCGATTAAAATTAAACTGTTAGAGGAAGTTGTAAAAGGAATTCGAATAATAATAAAGGCGGAAAATGTACAAAAGAAAGGTACATAGAATGTTTATGAAAATATTTAGAACCCAAAGAAAATTTTCCAAATGTTGTGAAGGAAATTAATACTATTAAAACGTATGATAATGCCGATAATGAGTATGCATTAACTGATGACAAAATTAGAGAAAAAACGGCGGATTGTACTTTATTAAATGCAGTAGAGAAAAAGCGATTCTACAAACTTATAACCCGTTATAAAAACGTATTTTCTCGCAAACCAGGTAGAATATCGATGTATGAACATCAACTTAAAATAGATTATAAGAGACCCTTCATATCACAAACTTACGCAATACCTATGTTTATACGCGACCAAGTAGCGACTGAAATAAAAAAACATTTAGAAATGGGAATAATACAACGAACAAATAGCGCCTACATAAGTCCATTAGTGGTAACTATAAAAAAAGACAGTTCTATAAAGCTTTGTTTAGACGTTAGAAAACTAAACGAAATCATGGTAAATGATTACGAATGCACATAGCCAACTAAAGTTTTATTTCAAAGATGTGCTGTAACCCAAGTAATGTCGACCTTGGAGTTAACTAGTATCTTTTGGCAAGTACCATTGCATTCCGAGTCTATGAAATATACCGCATTCTTATATAAAGGAAGGACTTACGAATTTCGCGTCGCGCCTTCCGGTTTAAAAACAAGCACAGCTGCATTGGTTAGGGCTTGGACTTTTGTTTTAAATGGCTTAGGAAACTTTGTTATGACTTTTATTGACAACATGTTATGTTCCTCACAAAGTACAGTACAGCACCTCGAACACTCGAAATTATTATTCCAGGGTCTAGATGATCATAACATAACAATAAATTTTGAAAAATTACAATTCTTTTGACCAGAAGGCAAATTTTTAGGCCATATTTTAAAGCCACTTGGAATTAAACCAGACCCTGATAAAATTAAGGCGATTCATGAATTTCCAAAACCTCGGAATTTAAAAGAATTACGCGGATTTTTGGGTGTGATCAATTTCTATACAAAATTTACTAGAGAACACGCACAGAAAATAGCACTGTTTTTAAATTTTTTGCGCATAGGAGCGAAATGGAGATGGGATTTAGAAACGGATGATGCATTCAAAAAAATTAAAGCTTTATTCTGCGAATTTACAATTATATAATATTCGGATTTAAATGAACACTTCTATCTACAAACTGATGCAAGCGACCGAGCATTAGGAGCGGTCCTTTATCAAATAGACGCAAATAAAGAACATACGCCTATATCATTCGCTAGTCGTACTTTAAAAGGATTCGAATTCTTATATTACACGACAGAAAAAGAGCTAATGCCTATCGTTTGGGCTCTAATTAAATTTAGATCGTATATATTAGGTGGCAGATTAATTATTCGTACCGATCATAAAGCCTTAACATTTCTAAAGACGTGCAAATTAGTTACTGACGATAGAATATTGCGAAGGTAAAAAAAACACTATAGCAGATACTTTAAGCAGAATTCTATCATCGGAATTCGGGAACTCCTTAGATACCAATGAAGGAAAAATCTTTCTCTACGCACTTGAAAAAAGACCTTCATCTAAGCTACGCGAACGCTAAAAAAATATTCGGAACGAACAAAAAAATGATCCTATTTTGCAACAATGCAATAAAGCAATTAATCAGAATAAAACTAAAATATTTCAAATACAAGAAGAACTTGTTTAATTTATTTCTGGAAGCGGAAGGAAACTCTACGTACCTATAAGCATTATATATATAACGTCATAGACGAATGTCATCAACTTTATGGTCATGCAGGTCTATTAGAGAGAAATATTATCAATCGATTTTTATGGTCCTTTACCCTTATCAAAAGGGGGATTTATATATATCTAATCCACAATCAATGCATTTAGCAAATTCGTATGCTTATATCCTTTAAGAAAGATGACGACAAAAGCAGCGATTAACAAAATCTTTAAGCACTATATTCCAAAATACGGAAAGCCGGACAAGATCATCACAGATCACGGAACGCAATTTACGTCAGATCAATGGAAAAACAAATTTAAAGTAGAAGATATCCAGGTAATTTTCTTCTCAGTTCGTCACCCACAAAGTAACCTAGTAGAGAGAATCCATAGAGAACTCTCAAGATTTTTCCGATCCCTGATTAAAGAAAACCACATTGCATGGTGGAAATAGGCACGCATTATAGAATCATGCATGAACGTAACACATCATGATACCACCGAATTCACGCCAATAGAAATTCACATGAATGTTAAACCCAAACGAACATGGGAAAATTGGTTTAAGCTCCCCCCAAAACTCCCAGACCAAGAATATGAGAGAAAAATTTAAAGGGTTTATAATAATATTTTTAAAAAAGGGTAAGAAACGCGCTGCAGCGTTTAGTAAAACGCATAAAATTACCAAATTTAAAGAAGGCGATCAGGTCCTTTCAAAATTATTAAACAAATCGGATAAAGATAATAAAATACTAGCAAAATTTCTACAAATCTACGATGCACCGTACATTGAAAAAAAAAACAGGTCACACCGGGGACATTTATTTTATGGGACCCCAGGGAATTAGAAGATAAAGGTATGTACCATACCCAAGACTTAAAAGAATATAGGGAAAGAATTATTAAAAATAAATAATTCTATACAACCATTTCTCAAATCTTGAGCTATTTCGAAAATTATTAAAATTGAAAAATTAATCAATCCGAATCCGGCATTCTCAGGAAGCGGAACGTTTTAATCGTATAATTTTCTAAAACTACATCTAACAATAAGATTAAATATAAGTTACAAGTAAGAAAAAGTAGTGCTTAATACTTATAAGTGAAACAAATTCAGCACAACATTAATAAAAATAGGATAATAGTTACACAAAAACAAGGTTAAAAGAAAAAACAAATAAAATAAAGCATGATACTAACACAACAAAAACAAAACACAAAAAAATATTACTTTTAGTTTAACAAGACTCTAAATACACGAGGATTCTGCCAATTAGTTCAGTGCATGAAACAGCATGAAATATTTGCGTAACCAGTGTCACAAAAAAAAAAACGTATAGGAAATTATTTTGATTATCCGTAGATTAGAAGTAATCCTGATGTTATGTTATTTAAGCATGAGTAGAACAGCAAAATCTAGTTGGAAAACAGAGGATTTAATTGGAGAAAATGAGACACCCAAGTAGAATAAGTCGTTTTGTTCGAGACAAGGCACTCAGATGGGTAAAACGTAGTGACCAAAAAAAAAATAGAAACTAGAATTGGGGGTACTGATTTTTTTATTAAAAATTACACACGCAAGGCTAGATCTATCGGAAACAAAAAATTTTGAAGATAGAGGTACTCAAGCACCTCAAGATTTTAAAATAACCATCCTGAATGAAGAAAATCTGGGCATCTCAAGCCATCGAGTACATCGCATTGAAAACTCCGCAAATAAAAACACTATCAGGAAAAATAAGGGTAATCAGACCCGGAGGTATACGTAAGATCTTCCACATAGAAAAAGAAAGAGGAAAAATCTTCGAGAAGAAAAAAATATATACCCATCGGAAAATCCGTGGATCACCCTCTCTGAAAATTCTCCAATTACAACTAAACCTAAAGTAAGAACAAGTTAAAATGTAGATATGAGAATTTCGAAAAAATTAAAACGGACCATTCTTCAACAAATCAAGAACAATTTGGACAGCTACCTTCTTCACGTCACAAAATCTTTTAAGAAACTCCTCAGAAATGACATGTGAGGAAAAAAGGTCATCAATGAAATAAAAAATTGTATTAGGATGAGAAATCTAGAATTAGGAGGGACCTACGACGGAGAACTTGTCCTCGAAATGATAAACAATAACAACTAGATCGAATACAATCACTATCTATCTCCTGATTTTGTTTTAAATGAATGGGAGATGTAGAAATTTTCTGTTGCGTTATACCTAGGCGAATGATTAAATTGATTTTTGATTATGTGCAATAATATATATCTATATTTACAAATGTTTACTTCAATGCTTATCTTTGTGCATACTCCCTATAAACTATACCTCACTTTGAACAATAAACGAATGCTTTAAATTTCACAAAACACATTCGTTTAGGCGGGCGTTGGTGATTATTACTTTCTTTAAATAGAATAATGCAAAATCGACAGTTTTTTTAAAGGACTTTTTAATAGTCTAGTGGGGCATCATTCGATATGTGTATATATAAAATTTAAATATCGACATGCTACTTTCCCACAGTTCAAATTTTGTTTAGGTTTACTGATTCAATTAAGTTCCAAATGGCCTGAATTTATTGAAAATTCCGCTGAATAATTTTTTTTTTGAAACGCACAGATATTTTAAAAGATAAAATATCTATTTGTTTAGGGGGCGTTGAGACGGTCTGTCATATTCTCATAACATAAACCGCAAAGATACGGGTGACTATTTATATTGATACGCCTCTGACTCATCAGTGGACAAGCAGGCGGAACCAAGGAGTCATTCACCAAATCCTCCGATCATACGATCGATTTTGCGCGCCATCGGCGAATAAGTGGGAATAGCGCGGGACCAATGCACCCTATAAATATTGGTACCCGGACCGGTACCAATTCACTTCTTGTAAAAGTCTCAACATTGGGTGACGCGTTTGGCTTCTCGCATGAGCAACTGCCTATGCCAACTCCACATTAAAATTCTGATAAGAGACCAAATAAATTGAATTCGCCTTCAAGTATTTAATGGCTTCTCCTAATTCATTATTTTATTATTATAATTAGGATAATAAATGTGAGTTTGTAGGGATTTATAAACGAAAAATGTGTGTAATTTGTGTCACAACCCTGCACCTTATTTTACCATAGGGACCTAGACGTATATGATTAAGGCTTCAGGGGCTAGCAGTTAAAAACCCAAGAGTGAATCAAAAGTTTATTATGTTGAATCTGTGCGACGCTAAAATTATGGATCCTCGTACAATCGTGTGCATTAAGCTTATATAGATTTTATGAGCAAAATTTATATCCTTGAATACAAACCCTCATTAAAATACGCAATCACCTCTCCCGTGATTAGAATCCACAATTTGTCACCTTGGTCATTTAATAATAATAATAAAAAATTTAGTGGGAATTTTTTTATTACAAGAAATTATCTTGTTTTGCCTATTCTTATTTAATTGTTCAGTTTAGTTTTAAAATGGTTAGGGCTATTTATAGTGTCCTAGCAGTATTAAAATCAACTGATATTGCTGATTGCAATTCACTGAACAGGACAGAGTAAATGCATACCGAACAAATCGGTCAATGAAGGTAAATGTCACTGAGAAAAGTTTGAAATCCTACACTACTATCACTAAAAATTAGTATAATTTTTAGTCAATGCTCACCATGTTAAAGTAATCCAAATGCACTAGAACTGAACTTCGAATATCGACAAACACACAATTTATCCCCGGTCTTGATGGAACGATAACGTTACAACTTTCATTTATACATTTTAAGCTTCAGACTTTTAGTTTTGCTTTCTGGTAAGCAGAAAGATTTGTCTAATCGCCTACTTTTCATTACAGGAATCAAGTGTTCGCGTTCAATCTTTTTTCCTGTGTACCGAATTGAACGTGCAGGTAAATATGCAGCTTTCAAGTATTTCAGCCATTTTAATGTCATTAATCGTCTCGTTAGTGGACACATCAAATCAGAGAATCAAAAAGAGGTACTAGTTCTTCTCCCAAATACCACAGAATTTAAGTTCATTGGAAGGCGCATCGCAAGTAACAGGGCAAGTAATCTATGCCTTCACGTACATTAATGTCATGAATAAAACAAACTCTAAACAGCTTGTAAGTTCACTCTCATTAAATTAGAATTGACTTCGAAAGACGTAGATTCTATAACATACATTTTTTTCGATATCTTGGCAATATTCATAACCACTTTGATCTATTTGAGGCCGATCATTTTTAAACCACGAATTTTCTGCAGCATCGGATTTTAACAACTTATACGGCCACTGGTAATTCAAAAACCTCGTAAGTTTACATGCACAGATATTTTACTTAAATTGTGTAAAAATAAGTTTTTATATTTTACGTGCTATTTTCCGCATACTCGTGGCAAATTTTCACGACGTGTCTTCACTCCAAAACCTAGGTTAGTGGAAAAATAATTTTTTGGAATTCTCAATCGCGTATATTCAATAAGCAACAGTGTTATTTACCACTTAAGATCATAATTTAAGCTGAAAGGTTCACAAGATATTCATTAAAGTGTTGTAAATTCTCCGATGTTATACGTTATACGGAATTGTATCAGCGCACTCTTTTAAAACATTTGACGCGTTTTCCGCGCTATTTTACAGCGTGTTGTTTATCTTTAAAGGTTTTATGAAGCAATACATAAAATTTTTTTATATTTATTGCAAGTTTGTGCTTGCAGTTCAGCAGTTATTATAGCGAAAATTTTATGAATTTATACTATTCGCGCTCGCTCAAAATCCTTAGAATGCACAACGCTCACACGACTAAGACAAACATTATGGTCGCGCTAATCCGGAACGCTCCATTTCTGTAGTAATAGTTTCATGCAAGTATTTTTGAATTTTAATTTCAAGCCCTTTTTGGAATATTTTTAAAAGCTAACACTTTGACTCCTAAAGAAAAGTTACTTTGAGCAAAATCACTGGCTGTTCAACTTTTTTCAGTTGGACAAATTCTTGCCGGGTCAACGTCAAAATCTTGAATGCCGAGCACCACCACCAGCGATGTATGCACTGAATATATACTGTAATTAAGCTATTTGCATCCTTGGCGCGACATTTAAAGCAATTTTAACTATACTGATTCTTAGAATTCATAGTTTAAAATCCATGTTGTCATTTTTTACGTACTAAAATATAATAATCTAACTTAAGTTGCTGAGCATACGCTCAGCTTGTAGCAATCGAGCAAAACCGTGTGAAGCCGTAACCTTCTTCAAGAATCCCAAAATTTTGTCGGGAAGATCAATCCTGGTGCTTTAATATAGCAGAAGCGGCACTGTTACAATTATATGTTGCCAGCCAAAATTCTGAAGCTGCCTGGCTCATCGCGAATCCAGACGCCGAGCTCGCGCTTCGCATCAAATATATTATCACAGCAAAACCGCAACCTAACAATCTTTTTGAGCAAATCAAAGGGAGACTTTTATCAAGCTTCTCCGTATCAGCCGAAAAGCGATTAAGGTAACTATTAAAATGAGAAATGCTCTCAAAAGGCAAACGATTTATTTTGTTAACCTGCGGCCCGTACAACTCGTCACGGCGTTTTTGATCCATGCGTTTAATTTATACGTTTTATCTATTCCTGAAATATGATATTACATAAAGCATTAGGCGCAGTGAAGGTAGAACGTTAAATGGCAATACAATAATAATTTGTGAATTAGAAAAACACAGTAGACAAAAAAACATGTGATCACCCCCGTTGTTAGTATCTAGGATTAGAGAGGAAAGAAGTGAAATCTTCCTAGCCCGGGCCAATCTAGTGACGTGGTAATTAAAAGCATTTTTCTGGAGAAACTGCCTGCAAAGGCTACAGCTATATTAGTCATGTGTGGCGAGAGCGACCTGCAAGGTTTGGTAGAACTCGCCGACAATGTAATAGCGAACATTTACGGTCAAGAGACAGCTGAAAAAATTTGGGATAAATGTTTCTGTAATATGCAACTAAATGCACACCACCGTGCTTGTGAATCAATAAACCGCGGTGCTTAAGGGGATCTTCGTTATGTATTTGCCTATATTGATGACACGCGCATCGCTTCCTCCAATCTCGAGAAACATAAGATACATCTGAGAAAAGTATTTAAGCGCCATAATTGTGTGCCATGTCTGGAGAAAGTTCTGGCTATTTCACGTTATCCAAAGTCCTGAACGATCATCGAGCTTTGCCGATTTCTCGGCATTATGAGCTTCTACAGATGATGTGTGCCTCTTGTTGCTGGAATCCACGTTCGACAACGACTTTTTTGCAATAGTAAGGGCAATAATAAATTGGACTCCCGAAACAGATGCTGCGTTTAAACGGGTCAATGGAGGCCTGGCCCAGGCTGAATTATTAGCACATATCAAGCACGAGGCAGAAACACGGTTCGTAACTGACGCTTCCGAATTTGGCATAGGAGCTTCACTAGAAAGAAAGCTCCACGGAGTTTCGAAACCTTTAGCTTTCTTCTTTTACAAATTCACCCTTACTCAAAGAGCGTATAGCACTTACGATTGTAAACTCACAGTCATCCCTGAAGCAATTCGCCACTTCCACTGCATCCTGGAAGGATACATTTTAAATATTGTGACCGACCACAAGCCTAAACAAGCCTAAACGCGCTTGAGCAGGAGCAAGCATATGGTGAGGAGTTCAAGTAGTTGCTAACGAACCCTAGCTGTTTTCTAAATTTTCGCAAAATTCAATGGAGCGTTGATCACAACCTCGTATATTGCAACCTCACTGGCCACGCTTTACGTCCATTTATTTCGCTTAATCTTCGTTAAAAACGAATATTTATTCTCTTATACGATAAAGCTCGCCCAAGCGCAAAGGTCACCAACCGCATATATGGCCATTCATAAAGTACGTGATATTTTAATGG
>JAAAKG020137367.1:0-12924 GCA_010014905.2 Druon quercuslanigerum
CTATTATTCCTACCAACAAAATTGATATTTTTCTAAAAGTTTTTAACAGCATCGAGGAATCTATACAATTTACTCATAAATGTGAAATAAACAATATCATTAATTATCTCTATTTACAAATTATAAAAACACCGAATGGAAATTTACTAACTAATTGGTACAAAAAACCATCATGGTCTGGACGGTATCTCAATTTTAATTTAAATAATTCTTTTTGTCACAAAATTTGTCTTATAAAAGGATTAGTAGATAGATGCATTATATTAGGCGATGTCGAATTTAGAAAAGAAAATTTGAATTTAAAAAAAAAACCGTGACGCAAAATAATTATCCACTTGACTTAATTAATGACACTATGGCTGAACGCATACATTAAAAATAAATGCAATACAATTATTTTATTTCTCTTTTACTTTATTTGTTGACTTCTCATTCACATTGATGTATGTAATATTGAATAGATGGTTTCAACAATCATTGCTCCTAATAGATAAAATACTGATAGATAAGAATCAATTGAAAGATATCGTGTATTGCTTCGAATCATAAATAGTGTCGAGAGACACATAGAATGTGGGATACGGCTTTTAAATATAATTTTTAAGTAAGAATTCATTATTTTTTCTTTAGTTTTTTGAGTCATCGAAAAAAAGGGAGGACGATAAAATGTCTGGAAATATAAATTTATTACAATATGCTGCTACTGTCACAGGTAGGGTTTCAAAATAGTGTTAATCAAACGTTGTTCTACTTAGGAGTGTGATAGTATCTTTTTAATCTAGTGATATCTTAAATAATTAATAAAGTTCTCTCATAAATTTTCAAAACAATGAAAAACTAAAAGGCAAACTGGGGATAACCACGAGCAATTTAGGTGAATTGGATTCAGAAAAATTGATGAAAATTCAAAAAAATTTAGGCGTATTCATTCAACGAATTCTGATAATTGAGTTGAGTTCTACAAATTCAAAAAAATGATAGTGAATTCTAGATCAATTAAATTCGGATTATTTAAAGTAAATTTTATTAAACATCAGAAGAATTAAAATTATTTTTAGGTTCTCAACTTAAATTATAATAATCTAAGGAATTTAACAAACTTAAAATAAATTTTGAAGCATTTTGAGCAAGTTTAAAAGAATAGAAGAATTCAATTTAGAATAATTTAAGGAAATTCAAAAGAACCCAAGAAAATTTTTTTTTAATCCAATAGCATGAAACTAAATTCTAAATAATTTAAGAAAGTTTACTTTCTTGTGCTTCTTCAAAATTAAGGCGAAAAAATGAGAACATGAAGTTTAAAGAACAAATCAATTGAACACAATAAAATTTACCTTAGTTCGAAAGTATTGAAAGGAATTCAAAATAATTTAAGCAAATTAAAAACATTTAAATTAATTTTAAGATCTCAAGAGAATTAAAAAAAATTTCAGACAATGCAAAATAATTTATAAAACCGTATAAAAATCTGAATTGGTCAGGAATTAACACCACATGAATAAAAAACAAGCCCAAGATATCTTTAAAAATCTTTTCAAATGAAAATTTCAGATGTTGCTTTCAACTTCCCTAGAAAATTAATTTTACTTCAAATAAATAATTATTTAAATAAATAATTAAATCCTAACTAAGGAAAGCAGTAAAAAATGGAGTTTCTTTTAATTAATAAAAAAGAAATTATAATTAATTATTCGCCATAATCTTACAAAAAAACTGGCTTGGAAGAAATTAAAAAATATTTTAAAGTTGGAAAATATTTTTAATTTCCTTAAAACTTTTAATATTCCATATTCCTGAATATCATTTAATCTAACTCGAATAATTACTAAAATTGTGAAAAAATTCAAATATTTGCACAATTTTTAAAATTTTTCTTGACAAATTAATTTTAAAAAAGAGTATTTAAAATTTTCACAGGAATCGTAAGAAATGTTTGCTATTTGCTTGAAAATTTTGAAATTGTCAGAAAGCTTTTATATTTTCTATCGAAATTTTTAAATTGTTTTTTTCGAATAAGCATCATTTCAAGTTTTTTCTAGGTATCTTAAGAAAAATTTTTTATTAACTTGAAACATTTTAAAATCGTTTATAAGCTTTAAAGTTTTTTTAAAAATATATATAACTGAAAGAGGAAGAAAAAGAAGGGGATGTGATGCGTTGCCTTCTCATTATTCTACCCTCTTTTTTGTTTTTGTCTGAAACTTTTATTTTTAACAAAAATTTTTTTCTGAACACATTGGCAAATATTTTATTTTATTTTTAACAAAGTTGTTCAACTTTGAAATAATTTTTAAATTTGTAATCAAAAAGATGAATTTTTAAGGAGGGGGAAAAAATGTTTGGAATTTTCATATAATAGTCTCTTCATGCTCTTTAAGGCCATGTGACGAGAGGGTCACGTGACCATATCTGGTCCTCAATTTTTCTTCCCCAACTTACGTCTAAACGAAATGAGTTATCGCTCTGAAACTTTGGGAAATGAAAGAGGAGGCAACAAAGTGCATGTCTCTGCTTTGTTCCGGAGGAAATTCTTTAGAAAAAAAATTTCGAAGAAAATAAAACTGGAAGCTATATCGGTATTTTTCTTTCCCAACTTACGTCCACACGGAATGAAATATCGTGTTGAAAATTTGGCACGCTTAATAGAAGACACAGAGAAAGTTGTCGGTGGTCTTAAATAATTAGAATTGTGAAAAATTGTCCCGCTGATGATCAGTTTACCTGAGAGTATCGTAATGGCAGTACTACCTATTTCATTAGTCAAGACAACCATTTTCTTATTTGTACATACTAATTAACTAGTTACAGCAACTTATGGAAATGGTGTATCAACTAATAATACAGTTTTACCAAATCTTAAAAAATAAATAGATGGTTCAACTAAACCAGTTTTTAGTTTTGAAGCCATTTCTGTACATTTGGAGGGGGGGCCCTTTAAAAAAAAAAATTTGCACTAAATTTTCTCATAAATTTTTCATTGCAGGTTCAATAACACTGGTAGGGTATGGTGCCATTGCAGCCTGGTCATCGCCAGCCCTTCCTTACTTGGAAAGTGAAAAGTCAGAAATTCTCATCACCAAAGATCAAAGTTCCTGGATAGCCTCTTTCTACTCTTTAGGATTTTTAATCGGCTTTGTTATAAATCCTCTTTTCGTTGATCGAATTGGTCGAAAATGGACTTTAATATTATTTTCACTGCCACAAATCACATCATGGCTCCTGATAATTTTAGCAAAAAGCCACATCACTCTCTACATAGCAAGGCTCATTGGAGGAACGGGATATGGAGGAGGCCTGTGTGCCCTAACAATCTACGTTTCAGAAATTGGAAACAAAAATAATAGAGGAATTTTCATAGTCCTTATTCGACTTTCCGCGGGAATTGGATTCCTCTTCACCACAGTTTTAGGAGCTTTTTTCACATACCATCAAATGAATTTTGTTCTACTTATGCTTCCAATCACTTTCCTGGTTTTGTTTTTATTTATGCCAGATTCATCGTATTTTTTAGAAATCAATAAAAGACTGGAAGAAGAAGAAATGAAGAAGATGCAATCAAAATCAGAATCAAAATTAAATTCTATGGAAGAATCAAAGTTTTTGGAAGAATACTCTAGAAAGGAAAGTTTAAAGGAAGAGCATACGACGAAGTTTGGAAAGAATAGTTTTAATCTCAGACAATCGAGTTTGTGGAAACTGATTGGAAATCCGAAAAATCGAAGAACCTTGACAATTGTTATCTTTTTAGGATTTGTTGTTGTGTTTTCAGGAAACGCAGCTTTGGGATCTTTTGGTCAAAAAATACTCACTCACAAGGGAGCTGTTGTGGATCCAAAAAATGGAATGGTGTTTTTATCGCTTCTAAATGTATTTGCTTGTCTAATAAGCACTCAGATAGTGGAAAGAGTCAAGAGAAGAACTCTGTTATTATATTCTGGAATAATTTCTTCCATTTCCCTGGGAATTGTGGGAGTTTTTTTCTGTATGGATGAAAATGAGATGGTTGTTTCTTATTTTGGATGGGTGCCCATTGTTTTCCTCTCAGTGTACGATCTTTTAATTAGCGCAGGATCTTGTAATATTTTTTACATTTACCAAGGAGAATTTTTTACGAATGATGTTAAAAGTGTGGCAGTCACAATAATAAAACTAGTGTATATAACAGTTACATTTATATCCATATTAGAATTTCAGAAAATGATTGAGGTTACGGGAATATATTGGGCTTTTTGGATTTTTGGAAGCTGCTGTGCTGTTGGGACAGTTATTGTTTATTTAATGGCTCCTGAAAGTAAGGGAAAAACTTTAGAGGAAATTCAGGAGTATTTGGATGTCAAGAGATTTGTTCCTAGAATGCAAAATAAGTGGAGTGGAAGGAAAAAAAGTGTTTTAGTTTAGTTCATTCTATGAAAGTGCTAATTTTTATTTATTAATTATTAAAGTAAAGATTGCTACATGTGATTTTGTTATTCTGTTTTATTTTCTATTTTAACCATGTTACTTCATGGATGAGTAAAAGTTAGATCCGCTACATTGTATAGTCAGTCTAATTTTTTTGTATAGTGTTAGTAGGGTGTGTATATTAAAGCAATTCCTAATTAAGTACTTGCATTCTATAATTTTAAATCATTAATCACAATGGCATTGAGGAATCTCTTACGGTGTTACGTTTGTGATGGAGATGGGAATGCTGGCAAAAGGGATATCACTATTCACAGACTAGATGGATTATGAAGACCGTTATTAGAAGTTATACATCTGACAAAGATATGCTCTAATTGCAATCGATCGATTTGTAACGAAATCTCTGATATGGAGGAGGATCCCACATGTTTAAGACTGAATGTCTTAAAAAGTACATGTTTTTATTTTATGCAATATTTACATCCCGGAAAACGTAAGATCATGTCCGCATCATTTAAATACTGATTTACTTAAACGATTTACTTTAAATACTGAGATACTTTTAAACTCATAAGAGCAGCAACTTCAGGGCTCTGCGACAGTCATAATATGTTCACAAAGGACGGCACTTAGTCAAACCTGTATTAATAGTCGCACCTGACGGTTACATTCTCGACATTCAAGCACCGTACTTTTCTGACAGTCATTATAATGATGCTGCTATATTACAACATGAATTCGCAATAGACGCTGACAGAATGAGAAGGTGGTTCCAAGAAGACGATATTGTCATTGTTGATAGGGAATACTGAGATGCCACTAATATTTTGGCGCGTTTGGGTATTATCTGGAAAATGCCAGCTCTTCTTCTACGATATCGGCATCAACTTACAACAGAAGATGCTAACGAATTGCGTCTAGCGACAAAGTCTAGATGGATCGTCGAAGGTAGGAAAGAACACATCAAGTCAACTTTTAAGTTCTTTCAGCAAGTAGTACAGATACAGCACATTTCTAACCTAGGTGATTTTTGCCTGATAGCTGGAGCTATAAATAACAGATACCATCCATTAATTTTCATGGAAGGAGCTGATGCCGAAATAGCCAATGAATTACTTGAAAAATCTAAGGAACCGAATGTCGTGCAAGCGCTGGTTGAGGCAGGAAACCTTAAGACAAGAACGCCCAACGATGGGTTCATTTAGATGCGGGCCAATTATTAGATTTCCCAGTCCTGACACTTAAATTCTTAAAGAACTCACAGTTGGAGTTTATCAAGTTAAACTTGCACCTTCTTACATGCAAAACAAACTGCAAAGAGACAATGACGAAAAATTCCACGTCAAGATGCTACAAGGGGATAATCGAGTAGTGCAGCCAGGATTTATAAGAATCAGAGTTTTTCTCGATTTCGAAACGCGTCTAAGCATCAACTCTGGATTGCTTATAGTCCAAACGGTGCTGATAACATTGACGATTTGTTTTTGATTTTTTTTTGCGTCACTACAATGATCTCAATATATATGAATATACATTAAGATCTTAATTTGGCCATTATAGTTATGCTACCAACGACCGACTAAAAACCACCACTCTTTGACCTTGGCATAATTCCCCCCGGAACCGCTTTCGCATTACTTCAGGGGGGTGCTGTTCTTTCGCCGTGCCTCGGCTTTCCTCTTTTATCCCAGCTTCGGCTCCTTCTGCAGGTCTGGGCTTGTTGACGGACCTGCCCAGTTATTAGCTTGCGCGTACGAGAGGCTTCTTCAACGAGGCTTCTACAGTGTTGGCTTGGAAGAGCTCAGCCTTCACTGGACTCAGGGTGGTCTCCCTCTATCGCTTCCTGTCGTCGGAAGTGGGAGCCACCACGGCTTCTTCAGTCTGAGTGCAGTTTTGGCTTGTGCTCTTCCTGGCCTTAGCCTTCTCCTTTCCGCTCCACACTCTCACTTTGGCAGTTCTACCTACATCTTCGATGAGGTCTCTATAGAGCCCCTCGCTCGTAAAAGTTGTACTACTATAATTTGGAAAATAAATTGAAATGCTCATTTCACAACATTGCAAACGTTAAAAAAAATTATGAAATTATGTTGACCAACTGGAAACTTTGGTTCCCAAAAAGTCGTTAAACAGTAAGTAATGAATTTATGTTACTCTGTCAATACTTAATTAATCAGTTTATAATTAAAAATCAAGGAACAATTATTTCCATTTAAACATTAAGTATTAAAAAAAAGATTCTAGACGCATCTCAGTTTCAAACAGACCCTTAAAATAATATGACCGAATTTCATAATGAATATTAATTAAGACAGTTGAAAACTTTCCAGATTTTATTAAATAAAACAGAAAAAAGGTACACATTCCTTAAAAATTCTTATTTAAAGTATTCAATTCATTTAAAAAGGAATAAATGGGTTTACGGGAAGAATATAACTTCATTTATAACCTGGGATCCTTGAAGGGTGTCGTCTCCAGCTGCCGATTAAAAATAAGAGAATTTTTAATCAAATACATGAATTTTGAATTTAAAAAAATTAATGGTTTTTTATCTGTTTCTCCAAAAATACATTTTAGGAATATGAAATTACTTTGAAAGCATTTACCACTCATTATTTATCATAATTGTTAAATTTTAATATTTATATAATTTAAATTACGCGCGCTAATAAAAACTAATCGGGTTGTCGGCGCGACGCAAGCGCAGTTCAAAAAGTTTCGAAGATTAGCAGTGCTGGAATCAGAACCATCGGAATGAAAAATAAAGAAGGGAGCTGGCCGTCGATGGTTTGTAGGTTTTAAAGATGGTAAATACTTATCTGACTCCATTTACTTTCTTAGTACTTCTACTCTAGAAGGTTAAATTAAAGATACTCACATAATTAATACTCAAGAACTGTATGTCAAGAGATGTGATCGCTAGGTCAACCAGAGAGTAAGTGCTCGAAAAAGCGGGCCGACGCAAGGACAAGAAATAGCGAGGCGCGAGCAGGGTTGGGTACGTAATTTACTTAAGTTAATTGACGTAGTTTTTTACATATAAATTACGTACGTAATTTACGTGTCTAGTTATTTACATGTAATTTACGTTTTCACGCTAAAAGAAATACGATGTCAGAAGATAAAAAAATTAAATACAATCATTTATATTAACAAAGGATTAACAATATTTACATACCTATGAGCTAGACGAAGGTTGTAGCTAGTATTTTTTTAAATACTTTTACAAATTGAACATTTGGAAACTGCTTGATTTTCAACTTTCAGCCGCTCAAACTTCAGTTCTTCCCAAGGGATTTTTTTTCCCTTTGCACTTCGAACTTTTGATTTACTCATTTCCTAAATTTGATGAAAAACAATTCATTTAATCTGCATTGCGGAAAAAGTGAGGTTTTATTATGCTCTTTTCTCCACCCTCCTTTCCAGTCCACCATTTTGTTACATTAATTACATTTTTTACGTATAATACGTAAATTACGTAGTACGTATAAAACTTTAAGTTACGCGTCACCGTGCAATCCTGGGCGCGAGAGTGGAAACTCGTAGAATATTTATTACATAGTGCCTGGTAAGGAAGATCCCTGCATATCCAAGAGTGTGCGTGTAAATTATTATTTGCAGAGATGATCCTTACAGGTTGAAGGGAAATGTGGATCATGAAACGGAAGGCAACAGCCGGAATCGAATCGAAATTATATCCCTCCAATGAGATTACAGGATTGTTTGCGAAATTTGGCACGAAATTACAAATGAAATGTATATATGCTCCCATTAAAAATCTATAAAACTAAATTATAATTAATTGAAATATTTTTAAATTAAAATAAGTGTACTTAAGACAAAATAAAACTATAAAAAATAAACCGTTGAACTTTTTCGAATGTAAATTATTCACACATTACATTCCTCATTTTTAAAATGTTATTAAAAATGTACAGCACTGAATTTTTTGATTTATTTTCTATTCCCATAACCCAGATCGTATTTAAAAAGTGAAAATAAAATGATTTCCCAGACAGGGTGAAAAATATTACGATTTTAAGTTTTTTCTATCGAAATATCCTTTTACGTCTAATAATCTAAAAAAGCTCTAAAATAAACTAAAAAATTCTGCCTTTTCAAATTATGGTTGAACAGGAAAGCAGTGAAACACATAAATTTATGGTATTAAATTCGAATTTATTTTGCCATATTTTTTTTATTTAATGAATTATCATAACTCGCTAAATTAATAATCTTTATTGAAATTGACGTAAACAGTCTTCTTACAATGCTTGCTCCCTTGCAGCTTTTATTATAGTGAAATAAAATACAGAATCAGTCATCCTATCAATAGGTGTATCTTGAATTATCGTAGTTTATAACTACGTCATAATTCTCGACCATCTTTTTTTGGCAAAAGATTCCCCCCTATTCAAATCCTTATAAACAATTCCACGTTCTACCAAAATTCAGAAAAGTGAAATTTTATTTCAAAACAATTTCTAAATAAATAAAATAAATAAAGCAAAGATTCACTTAAGATTAGTTAAAAAAAATAAATACCTTTAAAAGTAATATCTTTTGATTTAGATAAAATTACTTTATTTCATAGAAACTTTTAAATAAATATCGTTTTGAAGAAACTTTCACTTTCAGTTAAATTTCGAGATGAATAACAATTTTTGGAATAGAGGAAAATTCACTTTGAAGATGAATAACAATTCAAAAATCTACAAATGCATTTTATCGGAGAAATCTTTAAACTGGGGTGCACGTTTGATTATTGTAATCCCTAACGCTCTTATTTTTCAAGAAGGATCCACTTTTGTCTCAATTTGAACATAAAAAAAGGAACCATGTAAATTTTCAAGCAAATTTAAAGCTTTGAAATTAAATAGTCATACCTTAATTTTACTAATTATTTTTTTAATAGAAAAAAAATGTTTGGATCCCTGAAATAAAAATTTGATACAAAGAATTTTACTTTACAGAGCGTTAAGGTTTTTGACGGGACCGGAAGTGGCCCCAGCAAGCAAAGTCATACAACATTATATAACATTTATGTATATAACGTTATGTAACCATTAAAGTCGTGTTTGCTGGAGAAGTTGATAGATAATGGGGCGTGTCAAAAATCGAAAATTTTGAAAATAAAAATTTTGATTTTAAAAATTCTCGTTTTTGAATTCAGCCTAGTAGGTATAGTTATTACATCCTAATTGCGTTACATGAAATCGAATGTGTCTCGTGTTTGTGTGTAAAGTGTATGATATAAATACGATCTACCTACAATAAATTATTAACGTCATAACTTCTTAATGTCTACTTATCTATGTACACTAAAGTCGCTCGAGAATTTTTGGGATGCTTGTACTAACGTCTCTGGAGTGTTTAAACTCGTTTTTTTCAATTTTATTTCTTGCTTGTGTTAGTGGCAGTGGTAGCTCAGATTTCTTCTTTAAGGCAGTTGGCATCCGTCGAAACTTTCTCGCTGCGAAATATATTCATCATAATCGGAATTTTTATTTCGGAAACGTTTCTTTCTATCTAGACGATTCAAGATTAGTGAAGAGGCTGTAGAGAAGTGATAAAGAGTGAAAATCCCAACTACAAAAAATTTCTACCAAAAACAATGTCAAAAACCCGACAAATTGAGTAAAAGCGAATCGTATATTTGAATTTCGCGCCAAAGATTAACGGGGATTTGGCGCGAAATTTAAAACGGAAAATTTTCTATCTTTAGAACTAATCATATCAAGTGTTTTTAAATACTTTTTTTGTCAAATCTCCGGGTTTTTGTGGTTGGTAGAAAGTTTTTTGGGGCGGAAGTGACATAGATAGATGAAATCTTGAGATTATTTATCCAACCGCCTTAACGTTGTCTCTTTGCTCTCGCACTGGCTTTTCTGGTTGGATTTCCGATTGAAGAACCCGGAAATTCCATTCTTCGACGAATGGAGTCGATTCTCGTCGAGGGAGAATCCGTGGAAAGCTCGGGTCACCAGGCCTCTGTATAACGAACGTCGAATTCCTGGAGGGCTGGGAGCCTCTTCTTCAAGGATTCGAACGTCTGGGCCGACAACTTTGTGCTGTTTAGATTCAATTTTCTTAGGCTTGTGAGTGCTGGAAAAAAAATAATTTGTGTAACGACGGCAATTAGGTTCCCTACTACTGAGCAGATTCTTTAAATACTAACGTTTTCTTATTAAAACAGTTAAGTTTTTAAAATTAAAATCTGCATTTGCATTCTTCAATTTCGAGCATCAGATTAGAATCGTCTTTCAAAATGAAGTATTTTTTATTTATTTATACTTGAACTGCAGTTTATTAAAGTTAGTTTTCAACCGAAACAGGTTAATTTTTAATTGGGTAGTTGCTTTTTTATACAAAAATATTAAATTTATATTAAAAATATGCAATTCTCGCCACAAAATAAAATGAGTAAATTGTCAGTTGAACAAATTAATTTTTAAAATAAAAAGAAACGGATATTTAAAAGAGTTAAATTTTCAAGGAAGGAAATTATGTTAAACTAAAATGATGAATTTACAAAAAAAAAAAAAATATTTTTAATAAAGTAATTCGTTTCTTTTTTTAGTTGAAAATTCTTTTGTTTGGTTACAAGTTCATTTATTTTGATAGGAGTTAATTTTTTTGTAGAAAATTAATCTACTTGACTGAAAATTTATCTTTTTGGTTATAAATTCATCCATTTGGTTAAAAATTCACTTTTTGGGCGAAAGATTTATAATTTTCACGAAAAATTAATCTTTTTGGTTGCAAATTTATATACTTTGTTGAAAACTTAACTTTTTGTTAGAAAATTAATCTCTTTAAGTTAATTTAACATTTTTCGTTAGGAGTTAAACTATTTGGTTAAATATTTATTTTTTTTTAGAAAAATTTATAATTTTCGTTCAAATTCATCGTTTTGGTCAATAATTCATCCTTTTTCTAAAAATTACCATTTTAGTAAAAAAAAATTATATTCTTTATATTATATATATTTTTTAGTTTAAAATTAAACTATTTCGTTGAAAGTTCGTCATTATAGGTTCACAAAAAATTTTTTACTGCAAATTTATTATTTCACCCTTGGTGAAAAATATAAAATTTACCTTATCTATAAGTGGAAAATTCAACTTTCCTGGTAGAAAATAAATTTTTATGGTTGAAGATTCATAATTTTAGTAGAACATTAATTTTTTTCGTTGAAAATTAATTTTTCTAACTGAAAATTTAACTATTTCATTTTTGGTTGAACATTTACAGTTTTTATTTAAAAATTCATGCATTTTGTCAAGAGCTAAGTTTTTTTTTGTCGTTAAAAAATCCATCTTTTTGGTAAAAAATTCATCTTTTTCGTTAAAAGTTAAACTATTTTGTAAAAAATTAAGTTTTTGGGGTGAGGATTTATAACTTTCATTGAAAATGTGTCTTTTTACATAGAAAATTTATTTTCCTGGTTTAAAATGCATACATTTTTTAAAGATTCATCTTTCTGTAAAAAAATCATCGCTTTACTAGAAAAGCTATCTATTGTGTTAAAAAATCATCTCTTTTTTCTTACAGATTTATCATCTTAGTAGAAGTTAAAAAAACATTAAATTATATTTTTTGGCTTAAAATTGAACTCTTACTTTGAGAATTCGTCATCTTTGGTAAAATTTTATCTTTTAAGATAAAAATTCATGTACTTTGTTAAAAAATCTTTTTTTTTGTTGAAAAAAAATCGCGTTATTTTTTGAAAGCTCACCTATTTGATTCAAATTAATTTCTTTTATCAAAGATTCATCATTTTAATTGAAAGTTTAGGTCCCTTTGCAGTATCACCTAAAGTTTCTTTCACCTTTCAAAATCCTGCACAGAAACCTTGCAAATAACCTGTACAATTCGTGTGCAGGAACATGTGCAGGAACCACCGACGTTCCTGCACATGAATTTTCATCTGGAAACGGTACAACGAAAAAATATTTGAAATATTTAAGAGTTTTATTTGTACTTGAAGAACTTACAGGCTAGAGTTGAGATTCCCTTGTCCGAAACGGGTGTTTCGCAGAGATTGAGGACCTGCAGCTTCTGAAGATGCTCGCTGATCATTTGTAGGCCGGCGTCGCCAAATTGTGTAGCCCAGAGATTTAAGTACCTTAGAGCCGGAAGCTTGATAAGTTGCTCGGCACACGCAGACGTGACGGACGTGAAAGCTAGACTTAAGCACTCCAAATTTCCTAAGGCTCCTCCACCAAGGAGCAAAGCGACATCTGCGTCAGTAGCGCGAACTGGCAGCGTCAGCTTCTTTGGTCCGCCCTTCTGTTGCTGAAGAAAATTTCCACATTTGAGTTTTTCCAACCATAAACTACGGGAATAAACTGGGTCAAAAATTGTGGGGGGGGGGGGGGGCAGATCCCCGATTTTTTTATTATAGCACGCCATTTTTCGGGTAAGATATTTTCAAGTCTGTAATATGGATGGGAAAAGTATCGATAAATATCGATACATATCGATACGTCACGGTATCGAAAAATATCGATACATTTTTCT